>JAKWIY010001641.1:0-17459 GCA_027704805.1 Solanum corneliomulleri | reverse complement strand
ATTTTGAATATGTCCTCCCAGAATAGAATAAATGATATCAATCACCAGCGTATTGATATCAAAACTCTGGTGTCAGCAAACCACTCACAACAGTAAAGTACAGAAGAAACTTTTGCGCAGAAGAAGAAGAAATCAGAAAAATTCATAAGGAAAAATTCTGAAGAATAAATGATATTTATAGGCAAGAGAAACTGATTCTGAAATGTTGCAACCCTTTCAGAATCCATACGACCATTCATAAAAGTTGCAACCTTTTAGAATAGTCACTTTCAACTACAGGAAATTCAAATGAAACGGGAAAGAATTCAAATAAAAATGGTCGTGTGCGGATCTGAGTCGTATCAGTCAAATAACTAATTAGTTGAAACGTTTCGATTAATTAACTAATTAATTGACACATTTTGATCATTTAATTGAATTTAATTAATTAAATAAATAATTAACTAAATATAAAATAAACTTTGTCCAAAAATAATCTCTCGATCATTTTTTATAGTTGAAGCTGAACCGAGTGAGAGACAACGACGACGCGAGGGGGTCCCTCTTTCCAACCCTTTTAACAATTAATACTAGTGTTTCTATATTTAAACTCTCCTATTCTTCTTTCCACTGCCGATGATGGACAAATGTTTCACTATAGTATAAGAAAATTTTTCAAATTCTCAACTTTCCAAATTCCTCTCTTTTCATCTTTCCTCCATTTCCCATTAACTCTTTGTTACATACCTAACAAAGATAACACACATTCTCTTTCTATATATATCATTTAATTTTCGCAATATTGAAACATGCATTTCTTCTCGTATTACAATAAAATGCAAATTGAGTTTAACTCGAAGTTTTAATTAGTTTTATAGAAGTTTCTCTGTATATATACATAGCAAACATAGTGTCTCAACTAACCTAAGCCAAAATTTTAAAAAGAGAAATACGTTTTATTCAACAATTTTATATATTTTATTTTCCTAAATTATAAGAAAATATTGTAATTGCTTATAAATTAATAATTAATTTTTTTTTCAATTGACAGTTTAAATTTTTATGATATTTTGTAAGACAAGAACAAACATATATAAAGTATTGTATGTTATATAACAACACAAGCGTTAAAATATCTCTTATTGATGATGGTTTTCAAAACTTTTTGAATAATATCAATTATTACATAAACAATCAATAATTTAAAAGTTTTTAAAAATAAAATTAAGACTTCACAATACTTTTAATTGTAAAAAAACTAATATATAGTGATCGTTCATCTGCTTAAACAAAAAGAAATCAATCATCTATTTCTTCTGAATGAAGAAAAAAACAAGGAAGGAGAAAAGAAAAGGTTTTTTTTTTTTTTGAAGTTTTGTTTATAAAAAAAAATTCAAGAAAAACTGGAGTCAGTCTTTGTTTGAGAAATAGAAGAAGTTTGATGTTTGCTTGAGAGTTGGAATGATCCACAAATTGGAGTCACATGCCAAAATTGTTGTAAAAATGATAGCTTGTAATTTTCACCTTGTTTGGATGGTTGTTATATGTTGTATGATATTAATGTTTTGCTAGTTTAGATATATCATGTTGCTTTTTATTGTTGCTTAAATTTCAGTCTATTATTGTTGAAATTTATTGTTAGATATAAACAAAAAAATCTCATTCAATATAACAGACTGATTTGATATGCAGTTTCTCTTATTTTATCTTTACTTTCATAAATTTATCTTATTTTTCATCATACATTTTATAGTAGCAATACCCCATACCTAAATTTTTTTAAGCTTATCTTTGAAATTGTTGATGTGCTACATTATATAATAATGGAGAACAATACAATTTATCTAAATATTATATTCATTAAAATAACATAATATAATATAATAAATATAACATAATAAAATATACTATATTATGAAACAATATGTAACAACCATCTAAACAGAATGGAATAAGTGACTAGTGAAGCAAAAAGTATAGAATTCTACAAAAGGATTTTTTTTTTTTTTAAAAAAAAGGCCTAGGTAAGTAGGGAAAAAATGAAGTTAAGAAAAAAATCACTTCAAAAAATGAAATTTTATATAGAGATTAGTCACAAAAATTCAGGTATTCATATATATTAGTTATTTCATATTTTACCTTTTGCAATATAATATAATAAAATGAGAGGAGTGGGTGGATCTTTAGTGATCGATGAAAGAAGTATAACTATAATAGAATTTTATTAATTAATCAGGAAAAAATTAGTGTAAAATATTGTTAACAAAAGAAAAATAAAATAATAAAGAGAAGGGAACAAAAAGAATATAAAAAATATAATTTATGACATATCGTTAATGTAATATTGATGTCGTGGCGAGTGTAATACATCACATACTGTGAAAGTATTGTTACATGCATGCCTCTGGTATTAGATTTACTTATCAATACTTAAGGTGTATAATAGATATATAGTCAGAATAATTTAAATGTGTAATTGAATTTTCGAAACAAATTTAGAAAAAAATTATTCATTTTTCCTTTTGATTTCATTGGCATGTAACTCAACCAGATTGAGACTTGTTCTTTTAAAGAATAGTAATACAAACAACAATAACATCTAGTAAAATTGCACAAGTAAGATCTACAAAAGGTAGCTAATATTATCACTATCTCATAGAGGTAGAAATATTATTTCCGATAGATTCTTCAAGTATTCTGGTTTGATCTTGCTTAGCCTGAATCCTTTGTCTCTACACTTGCAGACTAATTTGTTGGTATCCTTATAATTTGAGTTCAATGTTGATATATTACTATATTTAGGCTAGTTTTCATTTATTGATTTAGTATTTTATCACATTATTGGTGCGTATGAACTTAAATTAGTGATAAATACAAAAAAAATATTTTTCAAAAAGGTGTAGTAAGATGTGAGAACTTTTGGTTTTCTATAAAAAATTAAAGATAATTATAATTAAGATGATCAAACATGATTCTTTTGGTGTGATAAGAGATGGTGAGTGATGAAGAAGATATAATTATTAGAAACATTTAATTGTTAATTAGGATGTAGTTGATGTAAAATACATCAATAAAAGAGTCAATGAATAAAGAAAAGAAAAGAAAACAAAAAGGATATAAAAATTATAAATTTTGATATGGCGTTGACGTAACGTGACAAGTTGGCGACGAGTGTAATACACCACATACTATTTGAGTAGTGTTACACATCTTATGAAGAAGATATTATATTCATTTTTAAATAGTAAAAAAATGTAATAGGTTGCTATGTTTAGGGAGAAATCTATATCTTTTCCTTAGTTATTACAAATTTATTCTTAATCATATTTGCTAGGAGGATAATCCATACATAAATAAAATATGTAAAAAAAAAAGACATGATCATGTATATAAAATTGAAAAGAATTACTTGGGAATGAAATATTTCTAACCTTTATTTCAGATTTTGTTTTTGTTATATATAAATAAATTCATAAATTAATATTATGAAGAGGAGAAATCATAATGTTGAATGTGAATGTTTGTAAATTTAAATATGAATTTATATATGCAAAAAGGAATACACTAAGATATTATAATTGACAAATAAAAAAGTAAAGGTCTTGGACATGAAAATTATAAAAGCTATGAATATTATTAAAAGTAAAATTAAAGAAGAGTAACTCATGGAGAATTATTTGTAAAAAGTAATATTAATAAAATCCTTTAAAAAAAATTAAAAAATATTATCATTTTATAATTAAATTATTGGTTAAAAAGGGAGAGAGTTAATCCTAGTAAAGATGTCTGTTCTCATTTACCTACAGAGGGATATAGATTATTTGAAATATTAAAATAATTAAATTTTTAGTTCCTATACAATATAAACTATATATTACAATAAAATGCATCAAATTAGTTACCTCCTATTATGTATGAATTGCTAAAAACATATAAAAATAGATTTCAATCATAAAAAAAAACTCAGAGGGTTCATTAGTTCCTTCCTACTTTTTACTTGTTAATTTTGACTTAGACATGTATATTGAAAAAACATTGGTATAGTAAATTTATAATTTCACTCCTACTAATTGATAGTGGATAAACATATTTACTCATTACATTTTTTCTAATGACATAAACTCATTAATAAATTGAGTGAAAAGAAAAATCAAATTAGAAAACATTTGACTCGTAAATAAATATGAACGTGATAGTTTACACAGTTTCTCTCTATAATATATAGTATATGCCTAGCAAACAACAAGTTGATACAACTAACTCTTAAAATTTTGTTTGCCAAATGTCAAATGACCCCCTAACCTATAAGCCAATTTTTAACTACACATTAATATTTTGCGGGGGTCCTATTACCTTTCTAAATCTTTTATTTTTGATATTTTATAACCCTTAAACGCTGATCTTCTGTCATTAACCATACATATGCACATGTTCGTATAACCGCGCGGGGCCCACTCCTGTCACTTTTATTTTCTTCATATTTCATATCCAATGCCTAAACTCCTCCATCTTTACTATGAATTTCTTGAGAAAAAAATCCCCCACTTCCTTTACTTTTCTCTTTACGTTAGGATGAAAATTTTAATTTCAAACTAATCAATAATATGTATGATTCAATTGCGTATCAATCTTTCTTTTACAACTCTAAAGACAAGTAACTTTTGTACATCCAAAAATTATATTTTTAGTACTTTATTTTTCAAACATTCATTTTTGCTTAGCTTATTATATTAGAAAAAGAAGACATAGTTATGGTGTCCTAAATGATTTACAATTTGTTTAATCTTGAGGGGCAGATCTAGTGATGGAGAGACGTATTTTCATGATTCTTTTTCTTAGAGGGAGAAGGAAAATAATGTGTACGTTTTCTGCGATTTTATACGTATGAGTTGAAGAGGTAAATAACTTGAATTATGGACATCACCTAAGAGAAGAAATTTCAAACCTTATTGATTAATCTCGATACCCAAAGTTTTTATAAATCTAATTGGGAAGAAAAATTTCGAACACTAAATTTAAAATCGGAGAGCATTAGAGAGGATTATGAATCCCACAACATCATACTTTCAAATGGAAGATACCATTGAAAGCTTTGAAATGAAATATGATAAACTCGCTTTGAAAGTGGCAGAAAAGAGGAAGAAGAAAGAAGACTTTTTAAAGAAAATAGCCAAAAAAAATGCAAGCAACAGCTGACAGCATTAATTTTAGGCTAATTTCATCTTACACATGGATTTGAAACGCACATTATATGTTATAGATAAGATAAGTTCTTACTCGCCTAAGGAAAGTGTATTCATCTTGTTGGACATGTCAGCATTTGAGGGCTACAACATATCAAAAATAAAAGGTTCAGGAGGGTAATAAGATTTCCATAAAGTATTAGTGTGTAGTTGGAAATTGACTAATAGGTTAGGGGGTCATTTGACCATTTTCTCCAATTTTCTTTTTTGGAAAAACTTCAGAATATGCAAACATCCATATATATTCAAAAAAAATATCTATGTTTTTTATTTTTTTTCATGTTATATGAATATAATTAGACTATAAATAGCAAAGTTAATTTATGCAAATAATATTTTTTATATATTAATATAATAAATAAATATTAAATAGGAAAGTAATTATAGTTGAATGCCTAAATAATTATGGCAGACACATCTGTGATCTTTTTCCATGTTTACCATTATCAAGTTTTTTTCTTTCATCAATATTAACGCATCACATATTTTCTGCCCCCCCCCCTCCCAAATTCATTCAAATTCAAGATACTTTACATAATTGCAGGAGCGATTTGTGTGATTTTATATCCATCAGGTACTTATTAATTCTATATTTATCTCGTACTTATACAGTTTGATACCCACAAATTGTATTTTTTTTGCTCGTTTGTCTAATGTATCCATACTTATACAGTTTGATACCTACAAATTGTATCTTTTTTGCTCGTTTGTATAAAGCCTTCATATTTTTGCTTAACAACAGTGTTGAAATGTATCTATATTTATATACATAGATAATTGTAGTATTATACAAGCACAAGTTAAAATGTTGATTTACGAATACAATTATATCTAGATATATAAGTAATATATCCAAGACAAAAAGTTGAAACGAGAATACAAGTATAGTTGTATCCAACGTATTCATTTTTGTGTTTAACAACAATGTATTCATTGTATTTCATATCGGTGTATTCATTTTTTGCTTAACAACTAGTGTATCTATTGTCATGTAGTTCACCTATTCAAAATTGAAATACTTAACCTTCATTCACAAATTTAACAAGTTGCTTACAACAATAACTTGAATTAACAAAAATATATATATATAAATACCTTTACGACGACAAAATAAGAAATATGGAGACAACAAGAAAATTGAGTATGATATATCACAATTTTTGTTAAACGGCTAAAAAATATGATCTGATATGTCTTTAAATAATTAATTTTTAGTTATAAAGTTAATTATGAAAAATTGCTCATTGTATGGACGTAATTGAAGGATAAGGGGTTATATTTAGAGTCAATTTCTTTTTTAGTTTTTTGTACTTAAAGATGTATTAACGTATAAATAAAAAAATAAAAACTATACAAAAGTACAACTAAAATTGATATAAAACATAGTCATTTATTATAAATAACAATAATTATAGCTATTGATATTCATTAACCCTATAAATATAATTATTTTTGTATGTTGCTCTATATTTTAGCTGTCAATGCACTTTCACTTTTTCTAAATAGGAGGTTAGCTGCAAATCAACATTGATTAGCTTGAGGTTGTTGTCCTGTCATAAACTGTAACCGCAATTCATAATTTTGCATACCAAAAGTTTTTGACTATATTTTTACAATATGAGTTAGATAGTTGTACTTTTCTGAAATTTTTTCTAACATTTATAAATAATTTCTGTAATTTCAACAAAATCGTTTTCCTCATTAAAAAAATAAATTGAACATGAAAAATTAAATAAAGAATAAAAGTTACGTGCCACACACAATGTTAGTATAAAGTATTCTCATTATCAAGTTTACTTTAATTACCTCCAACAGCATAATTAACTTTGTTGACACCCAATTTTGACCCGCATCGGTATAAATTAATCATCGAGCTTCGTGAGTTTTTCAAATTATTTAAGTTGATTAGTTTTATAAATCTCGCGAAAATTAAAAAAAAAAAATATATATATATATATATGTATATGTATATATTAAGTAAAATAATATATATAATATACGGATCTTATGCTACTTATCATAACGTTAGATATTATATATATATTACGTAATTGTGGTATAGTTTGTAGTTTTATGATTATATTATATACATATATATATATATATATATATATATATATAGTAGATCATATATATATAATATACCTCTATATATATATATATCACATATATATATATCTACTATACATCTATCTATCTATATCATCTATATCTATATATATACATATATATATATATCTCTATAGCTATATGTATCTATGTATATCTTAAGTTTAGAAAGTAATCTATCAAACTAGTTTACTTTAAATAGGCTCGTTAATAAATTTATACCGAATTCGTTTTAAATCAATTGGCTATTATTTTAAATTGGACTCTTTTTGCCATTTAATTTGGAAGAGCCAAATTTGGGCCCCTTCCCTTTGCTCTTTCAGCCCATTCCTCAATGCCCTTACTCCTCAACCCCCTCAGCCCACTAAATTAATCCCCCAGGCCCACCATATTAATTCCCTATCCGTCCAGCCCAACCCCACTTCCCTTTATCGGCCCAATAATCCAACCCACAGCCCAAACTTTCCCCTCGACCCGTTCCCTTGACCCGGCTGACCCAAACCCATTTCCCTCTCCCCTTCCTTCTTTCTCCCCCCTTTACGCCATTCCCAGAAAGGGACGAGTAAATCCAGAAAACGCAGAAACGCCAGCAAACCCTGAAACGGCAATCTCCCCCTTCACGCCCCGCGTCTCCCTCACGCACTCTTCCTCTCTCCCTCCCAGACGCGCGACCCCACGAAAAATCTCCCTCAGACGCGACAGAAACCCAGACCCGCAACATAGCCCGTCCCTCCCCACTCATCACCTCCCTCCGTCCCTTCCTCCCCACCTATCTCTCGCCTCCTCGCGTTCCCCTCTCCCTCGCCTGTACGTTCGCAGCAGAGCAGGCTGGATTTCAGCCTTTGCCAGACGCGTCTTTCGTCCTTGCAGCGCGAGATCGCGCCACGTTGCCTCGCAAGGACGCCCATTTGATCTAGGTCGTCCACCTCGTCACTATTCCGTTGGAATGGGACGAATTCGGAGCATCAAAACAACATATTCTCTATGATTCGAAGAGGTTTTCGAATTTGAAATTCGAGACTAATGGGCCTCAAATCGTCGTTCCCGCCTTCCCAATCTAAAAAACCCTATTTTTCTTTCGTTTATATAAACCCCCATCCGAGACAGAGTAAAGGTTAAAGCGATTTTGGGTTGAAAAATTTGATAAAGAAATTTGGTGGTTGGAATTTTGGGACGAAAATTTGAGTTGCAAATTTCGTGTCTAATGTTTAGGTCGGATTCTTCGTGGTTATCTGTGATTCTGTTTCTTCTGTCTATTATAGAAGAACAGTTGGGAAATCCAGAAGTAGAAAAATTTTCTTCCTTGTTTTCCGGGTAGATAGAAGAATATTGTTGAGAGCTGAGTTCTTCTCTTGGAGTGGATTCTTGATTGAAAAAGGGACGATTCTTTGAGAAATCTGCAGAAATTTCAACGTAGAGAAGTTTGAAATTCTAGGCTGGAAATTTTGGAAGAAACTTAGGCATTCTGCCCGTCGCAGAAGAACAGTCCCAGTTCTTCAGCTTTCTTGCGTGTTTCAGAAGAGCTAATCGACTCCTTGGCTTCCTTCCGTCACTTGGGCGTTCCTGTTTCCGTCTGGGGTGGAAGTTGTTGTCGTTTGCTGCTCGCTTCTTGTCGCACTTCGCTGCTCGTCAACAGGTAAACACCCTTCCGTATAATTTCCTTCTTTTCTTGGTTTCGATGTGATGGTTTGAGGGTGAGAACCTGGTTGTGTGTGGCTGGATGGTTTGGTATTAGTGAATCGATATTACATGGTGTGTATATTGGAGTTGTTATCTGTTAAGTGTTGTTATTCATCTGTTTAGATTCGATATGATTAATGGCGAGTGACAGTGGATGTCTTCTTAAGCTAAGAAATTTTGAAAGAGTTCTACTGTATCGCTCTGTTGGAGATTATTTTTTATGTCAATGTGATTCTTTCATTTCGTCAAGGTCACAAGTCGTATGCGATTTCACATACTATCGTCTCTATTTCGGTTGAAAATGTATGCTATATAGTTGTTGCTTTCTGCCTTGAGTGGTTGCATTCAGTATCAAGATTATCAACCCGATTTTTTGTCAAAGCCGGATTCTCATATCTGTTTTTGTAAACTTTAGGTTGCGTAACTGCTGTTTTGTGGAAGTAAAGTGAAGATTAGTTGTCGTGTTGCTTTCTTATTGTCCTCAAAACGCTTTGATTACTATTGATATAAAAAAAAATTGTTTTTACTTCCTACCTTAGCTTCATTGATACATAGTGTACGCTTAGCGATATTACATAACCATTTTTAGACTTTAACATTTGATTGCTCCAAGTTGCTGGTTGCTTGTCTTGCCATTAGATTTTGACTTAAATGCTTACTGTGTTTCTCTATGTTTGGATTGGTAGTGTTCTCTTGTGTTGTCGCACAGTGTCTTTTAGGTTGAAATGATCTACATAGCTTTAAGTATCATTTAAGTCTTTGGATATGGGTCCTTGCATCTCGTGATTATTTGCTAGTATTACATGTTAAGAAGTCTCTATTTGTGCTTGTGAACTTAATTTGTTCCAGTTATTTGTTGAGATGTCAATTCTCATTTTCACTTGTTTTGTGGCATGTGAAAATTCCATTTCGAGTCCATTTGGGACTCCGCTCTCATCCATGCATTAGGGAGAGCCATAACGGCTCAAAAGTCTTTCATTCGAGACAAGCCATCAAGACGGACATGTCATATTCGAAATGCCATGAAGATTGAAGAGCCGGAAGAAATGAATTAGATATTTCCTTTATTTTGTATTTTAGTATTTTTGTTTGTAATGGGCATAAGCCCTCTTGTTTTTTTTTTTTTTTCTATATTTTATTTTGTACGTTTAGACTAGGACAGGTGAATGGGTTAAAAACCCAAAAGCAGGTGGGTTCAAGTTTCGGCCAAGGCGAACAGCATCCGAAACTTGGACCCGAATCTTCTCTCTCTCTCTCTCTCTCTTTATTATTTGCTTACGTTTTTTTTCTTGAATGCCGTTAGTCTAGGATTAGAAAACTCCAACCCCATCGAACGTCTTTGTTTTGTCAAACTCAAGTTAAAAATTTGAAACTTTAAAAGATCGATGTTTAAATTTGGAAATCGTTTAGAGTTAAAGTTTTAACTTCAATGAAATATTCTAAAAATTAGATAATTTGCATAAGAGTTTCTAATAAAGTTCTATAAACAAAAGATTCGCAAAAGTTAAGTAAGATAGTCAAATAAGTTAATTGTCGGAAAACCGTAAGTTAGCGGAGTGTCTTAGGTGCCTAACACCTTCCTAAGACACTAATAAGAATCCCGAACCCCCTAAAATATTTCTAAAATAATTTTTCTGTTTAAGTTATTTTGGAAATAAGTTTTCTTGATTTTTTCTTAAAAAATTAAGTGGCGACTCCTAAAAAGTCGAAAATACCTTAAAATAAAACAAACTCCTTTCGAAATTATTCTTTTTCGATAAAACAAACTTCATTCAAGTTTGATATGATAACATTGAGGCCATACATATATTTGATGTAAGACGTCTTTGACTTGCTTTTGTTCATAACTAGTAACTTATTTTTCGAATTTTAATAATCCAAACACACATTTAACATTCAAATCTACTATTAAAGGAGTTGCTAATGGTAAGCATCCCTCATTTTCAATCTTAAGATTATGTGTTCGAGTCATCAATTTTAAGATTGTGAAGTTTGAATCATCGTGGAAGCTCTTAGAGATTGAGGTGTAAGAAAACAAAAAAAATAGAGAACATGGTCAAAAATACCCCTCAACTTTAGTTTATTAGTTGATTATATACTTGCTGTTAAAACAACGTTATTTATACTCTCGCCGTTATCAATTTCACCATTTATACCCCTCAATTTACGGAAATCCCCAAATCAATCAAAATTAACCCGATTTCATAAAAATTACCTATTTCCCATTTTAAACCCATGCCCGACCCATCTAAGAACCTAACCCAAAATTATTTAACCCAGTTTCCTTACCCTTCAGCACCATTTCTATTGACTTTTCTTTTTCTTCCTTTAAAAAAAACTTCTCTTGTTTCACCTAAGCTGATATTGAAGCATCACCAGATCAACAATATGATAACTCTGTCTCCGAGGAGGCAGAAATAATAATATGGTTGAGAAGTTGTTGTAACAACTCATTTAGAGCAGATTGTTGTGGTATTTAGTTTCTAGTAGGAAAGTTATTTTTCCCTCTTTAAGTTTTACTAAGTTTGCTTTGATTTAGGAGCTGTTGTGTTGATTGGTGAATCAATTTATTTATTGTGATATTTGAAGCTTATAGTTTGATATTATTTGTCAAATTACAGAAGATGGACAAGTTGAAATGGAATAATCAAAATTGTTGTGTGGGAGCAGTAGCAAAGTGGAGAACTAGAACTCCTATAACATTCGTTCTTCTACTTAGTACATTTGTTGTTAAATGTTTTTGGGTTGGGTTTTTAGATGGGTCGGGCATGGGTTTAAAATGGGAAATGGGTAATTTTTATAAAATTGGGTCAATTTTAATTGATTTGGGAATTTTCGTCAATTGAGGGTATAAATGATGAAACTGATAACGACGAGGGTATAAATAAGAAAACAAAACACGTACAGCAATTTGTCAAAACAACAAAAGATTAATGAAATTCATTTAGCAACAATGGTGCTATCTCATTGTTTAAAGTTTCGCACACTACAACAAAAATGATCATTAGCAGCAATTAATTCTTAATTATCACTAAATATGTATTTTTAGCGGCAATTGTCACTATTTGTATATTTCCCTAAAGCCTTTAGCGACGTTGATTCTAATGACACTTAACTAATATTGGTAAAAACTTTAACACTATTTATTTATGTCAATATTCACTACAAAAAAATCAGCGTTTAGCGATTGACAAAATTCGTTGCTAATCTATTATATTTCGTTGGTAAACATGTTTAGCGATGGACTAGCAACATATTATCGACTGTTGCTATATTGCTCGTTAGAAATCACTTAGTGACGAAAAATATGTTCCGTCACAAATTTAGTGACGTCTTAGAAACGAAAAATATTTGTTGCCACTTGTTAGTGACAGACTATTTCGTCGTTTTATTTATATTATTTGTTGCTAATTTAATAATTCATTTCGTCATTTTTGATAAATTCTTGATATATTTTTTGTCGCTTATTCGTCGCCATAATTTCTTTATGTAGCAACGACCAAATAGTCGCTATATTTGTTGCTAAATTTTTTTCTTGTAAATTTGGTTTATATATAAGTTAAATTAAATTGCTCAATACCCCAAAAATAATCAACATATATAATAATATTTTAGATGGTTCATAATATATAGAATATCGAAATTGCATTTTTTCGATTCAAAAAATCCATAATAATATATCTTTGTGTCTTTTGGTATATTTCTCGTTGTCTTCTTACTCGTAGTCTTTTGAGGTTTGCTTTGCTAGCTTCTGCATTTACACCTACTTATTTTCGGTCCCAACAAGTGGTATCAGAGCCAGATTTAATGACAGAGTCAGGTGCAGTGGTTCGATAATCGATGATTGAACCAGGTTAGAAAGTGGTGTTCATCTTAACGGGTGTAGTTCTAGACGCAACCTTTTTTGACAGTAATGGAGATTTTTATTGGAGAAATTGTTTTAGAGAGGTTCCTTGTGTTCAGACATATATTTTACAAAAGAGATTATGGAGAGGAGAAGCAAGTTGTTGAAGATTAAGTCAAGAAGGTGGATAAATTTATTTTGTCAGAAATTCAGGCCAAGGGGGATATTTGTTGGGTTTTATTTGTCCTGATTTCTTACCATAAATAAGTTTTCCTTTTAGGAAAAAAGTTTTTGATTGACTAATCCTTTTCTTGTAGGAAAAGGTTTAGGACTCTATAAATAGAGGAATGTTCCTTCTAACTTAATCAACATTCACAGTGTAGTCTTAATTGCTTTGACAGTTTTGATTATGGAGAGAATTTATGGTCACAAGCTTGATATGCTATCACTTGTGTGAATCTCCCATGTATTCCGAGTGAATTGGTTGAGGTTGTTTCTCTCTATATTTTGTACTCGCATATTTATAGTGGATTGCTCATCTCCTTTGTGGACATAGGTTGATTGACCGAACCAAGCTAAATTTTTGTGTCTTTTGATATATTTCTCGTTGTCTTCTTACTCGTAGTCTTTTGAGGTTTGCTTTGCTAGCTTCCGCATTTACACCTACTTATTTTTGGTCCCAACAAGTGTATCCAAAAGTAATGGAGGATTATGTGATAGGTTTTTAAATTTTATGCACATAGAAGGTCTTTGCAGGATCATTTTAGTGTAGAAATACTCAATATACTTCTTTGCATATAATACATCATAATCATAAAAGCTTTTTAGTAACTTAGTAATGAAACATATAAAACAGAGTGATAAACTTCATAATAGTCGAAACATAGTGTTCTTTTAAGAGATATTTTTCGCTATGTATACACTTGAAGATTATGGGAGATTATAAGCTTAGAGAAATTCTTAATTTCACATAGTACTATTGGTGTGTTCTAACATTGTTCTCACTTCTTCAATAAATTCTTCTCTCCGTTTTAATAAATTGTTCTCACCCTCAAAAGGCCCACCGCCATGAAGGAACCTACAACTACTTCCATTCTTACAATACAAAATTTATAGTCAAGTCCTGCACTTGGTAAATCAGCCCCAAAATATATATCACTCATAGAACAAATAATAGGAAAATATTCTAAAGTATACTAAAAGATTGAATGGTAACCATAATTAAAAATAAAAGTAAATAAACTTTAATAGAAAGGTATATTAACAAGTAAGCTTTAAGAAAATGACATTAAGGGATCTACCTGGCTGTTGTCGGTGCTCACTATCACTGCTCGCTGCGTGGAGCTTGTTGTAATTTTTTGCCGGAAAGGGACACAACTGGTAGCGCCATCTCCTTGATTCTGCTGTTGCGGACGAAGACCGCCTGGTTGCTCGCCTACTAAAGTTGATGCAAGCAATGGAGGTTCAATGGTGGTCTTCGCGTGCTTGCTCCTCTTCATTGTTGTCAAACTGCTAGTTTCACGGCTGCTGCTAGATGGCGTTCTTCTCTGCTCGTTCTCCAGGCTGCACTGCCGGAAAGAAGGACGGAGAGGAAGGAAAATGGATCTGGGCGGTCGAATTTGGAGAGGAGAAGAGGAGAATGAAGAAAAAATTAGGGGTTAGGGCTCTTTTGTATAAAAAAGAAAATTAAGGGTCTTAAATCAGGATCATTAATCAAATTCGTATAAGCGTATGTGATTGTTTCTTAGAGTTTGACGAACTATAATCGATGAATAAGATTAAATGAGAGTATTGAAATCTTAAATTGGAGTTGGCAACGGAATTAGTGACGGATTCTAGAATCCGTCGCTTTCAAATAAATTTATATATAATTTAGAAAATTATTTTGACGGATATTTTCATCATTATATAATATAAATAAGGAAAAAGGGTCTGATATACCCCTGAACTTTGTCATTTAGAGCTGATATACCCCTTGTTATGAAAGTGGCTCATATATACCCCTACTTGTAAACAAATGGCTCACATATACCCTTTTCCTCTAACGGAAATGAAAAAAAAAATTAATCTAAATTTTTATTATTTTTTTCTAAAAAATATAATCCCATATGAGTAAACTTAATCCTTGTCAAACATATTTTTTTTGATCTTTTTTTGTTTCAATGACTAATTTATAATTATTATTTTGATAATCAAATTTATTTATGTTTCACTAATATTCTTGTAAAACTTATTATAGATGACCAAATTTTTTCTTCGAATACGAAATTAAATTACAGTACACACAAAAAAAATATTTAATTTTTTTATTTTTTAAACTAAGGAATGAAAGAAAACAACAAAATAATAATAAGAAATTCAAATAATTATAATAAAAGAAGTCAAAAAATAATTTATGTATGAAAAAAATTAAAATATACCTTAAAATTTGATAGAAGAATCATATATACCCCTAAATAATTTTTTTAAAAAAAATAGAATTAATAAATACAAATTTAAAACTAATTTTTTAACTTCCGTTAAATGAAGGGTATATGTGAGCCATTTTGTAACGACAGGGGTATATGTGAGCCGTTTGTATAACGGTAAGGACATATATGAGCCACTTTTATAACGAAGAGTATATCAGCTCCAAATGACAAAGTTGAGGGGTATATCAGACCCTTTTCCCTATAAATAATTATAAAATATAGTTGATAGTTTAGCAACCTTTTATTTCGTCACTAATTCCGTCATCCGATATTAATTAAATTTGTAAGCACTACTTCGTTACTAAATTCATACGAAAAATTCGGCGCCAAATTTTTGCGCTAATATTTAATGACGAATTAAATATTCCGTTACAAATCGATTCCTATATTATAAATCAAAAAATCATTTCTTAATTCTGCAACAAAATAGTTATTTCGTCACAAATCCGTCGTTATATAGTGACGGAATATTGTTCGTAACTAATATCCATTACTACATATCATTTTTTAATAGTGATTTAATGCCGCTAAAAATTATTTTTATTGTAATGGCAACAATATAAATTTTGAAAACTATTATTGTACTATAGATAAGAAAAAGGAGTAAAAGAATAGCAAAAGTAATTTTGTCAACAAATTCTTTTTTGCATTACTCATTGTTTTATTTTAAAACAAAAGCGAGTCCAAGATGTCTTACACCAACCTTTCACCAAATTCATATCTGTGTATAAATTAAACGAATAATACGTGTACAATTCTCTTTCTCCTTTGATTTTTCACTTATAATTTTTCTGTAATTTGAGGGTCATAGCCACATAGGAACAAATTTCTTGAATTAGGATGAGAGTTGATATGTATTACTTTTTGAATATTTCATGTATTTGTAAAATATTCGAGATGTCTTTTCAAAGGAAGTGTATTATCCTTTATATGTATGAGTTAGGGTTTAGGATAGAGTAACCTTTAAGAATTCTAATCAAAATCGAATACATCTTGTAGAGTCTCGATTAAAATTAAATATATCTTGCAGAGTTTCACAAATTCCTAATGTCTACCGCTTTCAAATTAAAGGTTTTTGAGTCTTCGTATCTTCTTGATCTTTACTAGTTTTTTGTTTTTTCATTTTCATTAGCAACCTATTGAGAAGGCAAAGCTCCTATATAGTCATCTTCATGTTCGAATTGTTTCATTTGCAGCAACATTTGTTTCATTTCGAATTGCTTAGGATTTGTTGCCTTGACATACTTGACTATAGGGGTGTCAAATGGGCGGGTTGGGTTGAAATTGAAAATATTACAATGGGTTGAATAGAAATCGGGTTGGGTCTTGACTCGCCCAAGTTTACTTTGGGTTCAAATGGGTTAAAAAACAGGTTGGGTCCTAATCCGGTCTATTTGACCCGATTAATCTCAATTATTTAACATATTCATTTTTAACTTTTATAATCACAATTTGAATTTCCGATCAAGAATTTTTTGTTAAAAGTGTAAGAAATTGATAAAATTCTAAAAGATGTTAAATATATAATAATTCATACTTTCAATATAGGAACATATCTTAATAAAAAGTTTTAAAAAGAGTTGAAATTGGAGATTGAATTGGGCTCAATTGATAATTCTCTTCAAATGGATTAATCTTGAATGGGTTAAAATTGAACCCAATTCAAATTATCTTGAACCCAACCTTTAAAGTTTTGAACGGATTACCTATGTTTGGTTAATTTTTGACACCTCTACTTGACTATTCACATAGCTTACTCTAGGTGTGACTTCTTAGGTTGATGTGGAAATTGAACATAAAAGGCTATGAAATTTTTTGTATGCTGAACATTTGGAGGAATGAAGTGAACAACTTGTGAAGGAATAGAAGGAACATGTCCTTCATTGTAAGACTGGTTGTTTAAGCAATAATCGAAAGCTCAGTTGCCCTAATATCATGTTGATGTTGTATATTTTGTAATATATGGAGGTTTAATTTTAAATTGAACACACACATTTGTTCATTAAAGAACATGATTATTATAGAAAGTCATTTTGTTCATGAAAGATGACTATTATGAAAAGTTATTTGTTTAAGAAAGAACATGACCAGGTCCCTTACTACACTTCAGAAAATTTCCAGAAAATTAAATGC
>JAKWIY010001640.1:0-17279 GCA_027704805.1 Solanum corneliomulleri | reverse complement strand
GTGCCCCAAGAAGGACACTGAATCTAGCCAAAACTCACACTTGGAGAATTTCGCATAAAGCTTTTTCTTCCTCAACAACTCTAACACCATTCTCAATGCTCCTCATGTTCCTTCTTACTTTTGGAATATATCAGTATATCATCAATAAACACAATCACAAAGAGGTCCAAGTATGGCTTGAAAATCCCGTTCATCAAGCTCATGAAGGCAGCAGGGGCATTAGTAAGACCAAACGACATTACCACAAATTCATAATGCCCATACCTAGTTCGAAAAGCAGTCTTTGGCACATCCCGTTGCTCGTATTTTCAATTGGTGATAACCGGCCTCAAGTCAATCTTTGAGAAGACACAAGCACCTTGTAACTGATCGAAGACAAGTCCTCAATGCGAGGAATGGGGTACTTGTTCTTAATAGTTACTTTGTTCAACTGTCGGTAATCTATGCACATTCGGAAACTCCCATCCTTCTTCTTCACAAACAAAACCGGAGCACCCCAAGGAGATGCACTTGGTCTAATAAAGCCCTTGCTCAACAACTCTTGAAGTTGTGCTTTTAACTCTCTTAAATCTGCGGGAGCCATTCTATACGGGGGTATAGAAATGGGGCGAGTACCCGGTTCAAGATCGATGCAGAAGTCAATATCCCTATCTGGTGGCATACCAGGAAGATCTGCAGGGAACACATCCAAAAACTCACAGACTACCGAAACTGACTCAATCGAAGGTACTTGAGTAGTGTCGTCCTTGAGATGTGCCAAGAAAGCTAAACACCCTTTACTCACCATTTTCTTAGCGCGAAGAAAGGAGATTATACGCACCAGATTGGAAGTGTAGTCACCCTCCCACACTAACGGATCTGCCCCAGGCTTGGCTAGCGTCACCGTTTTGCCATTACAATCCAAAATCGCAAAGTTTGGAGAAAGCCAATCATACCCAGAATTACATCAAAGTCACCCATTTCTAAGATGACCAGATCTACATAAGTGTTTACTAACCTACCCCCACAAATTCACCAAACATGACCTATATATCTTTTCAACTATCACCGACGCACCCACCGGTAGAAACACGAATAGGCACGTCAAGTAATTCACAATGCAAATTTAACATTAGCAAATGAGGAAGATACATAAGAAAATGTGGATCCAGGATCAAACAACACGGAAGCCATGCAATCACAAATCAGAAGGTTACTGTGATAATTGCATCAGACGCCTCCGCTTCAGATCTTCCAGGGAAAGCGTAGCAATGAGCCCCATTATTTGTCTGTCCTTTGCCTTGCCCCTACCATGTTGTGTAGTAGTGGCTCCTGTTTTGCCCTTCACCTCTGCCGTTCTGGTGACCACCATTACCACTCGGCCACCACGCCCTCCAGAATAACGACCTCTACCATTACCACCCCGTACCTCTAGCCAATGGGGTTCTGTAACTCTGGTTTGGACAATACCTCTTAATGTGTCCAATCTCTCCACATCCATAACATCTCTGGGTTCACGCATCGGCCTCTCAGAGAAGTGTTTGACCGTTCTGAGGTGGACCCCCAACTACAGTCTGTAGTGAAGACTGAATTGGTCGACTTGCGTAACCTCCGGAGCTCTGTCCTCTAGAGTGAGAACCGTTAAACTCCACCTCCCCTTCGAAACCTCTTTGATGTAGACGTTGTGGTGAAGTCATCCGGTTTCACTCCTTCCACCTCTATCACAAAGTCTACCCACACCTCTTGGAAGGTTGTTGCGTGGCCGTTGCCGCTATCTTAAGGCTGAAATCCGCAATTCTGACCTCAAACCCCTTCACAAAACGGCGGATCCGTTCTTGTGGACAGAAACAGAGTTGGGTGGCGTATCTGGATAGTGCGCGAAATTTAGCCTCGTATGCATTAACCGTCATTCTACTACCTTGCTCCAGACTCAAGAACTCATCCCTCTTTCTATCTCTCAAAGTCCTTGGGATATATTTCTCCATAAACAGGGTAGAGAATGATTCCCAGTCATTGGTGGCGCCTCTGTTGGTTGACCACTCCACATGTGAACGCCACCACATTTTGGCGTTCCCTTGGAACTGATAGCTAACGAACTCACGCCAAACCGTTCTACTATCCCCATCTTGTGTAGTAGCTCATGACAATCAACCAGAAAATCATAAGCATCCTCGATTCTGCACCCTTGAAGACTGGAGGTTTCAATTTCAAGAACTTACTAAAAAGTTCATGTTGATCGTTTGTCATAATAGGCCCAGTAGTCAGACGTGGAAATGTGCCTATGTCCCAATTTGCTCCATGCGGGGAGCCATAGTAGCCGCATGTCGTATCTCTGAAACCAGAGGTGTTTGTGCAGAAACCACTGGAGGAGCCTGTTCCCTGATCGGATAACCCGCTAAGATAAGCAAGTACCTGGTTGATCATCTCTGGGGTAGGTTGGGGTGGCAATTCCTCATTTTGCACTTGTTCAGTTTCCCCTTCCTCACCCTCTCTTACTACCTCCTCAGTCGGTGAGGAGTCCGCCGCCCTAGTATCAGATGGGCTAGGGGCTCGTCCTCTTCCTCTAGAGGACGTCCTCCACGACCTCTCCCATGGCCTCTTGCCGCTGTTCTTCTCGAGCCACAGCCCCAGTGGCTGGCTCAATCGTTTCCTGTCTTTCCGTTGTTGCTGCTGGTGCGGTCGTTGCTCTAGTTCTAACCATCTGCGAAATAAAGTGAAGATGGTCAGATACCAATTTGTATCACCTAGATACCAATTGGACTCAAGTAGTAGCACGAAAGAAGAATGAAAGAATGGAATTTTCCTAAAGTCTTACAGCCTCTCAAGGAAAAGTAAAGGCGTCCCCCAACCGTTCCTTAAGACTCTACTAGACCTGTTCTTGTGTGATGAGATCAATGAACCTAATGCTCTGATACTAAGTCTGTCACGACCCAATTCGGGGACGCGACTGGCACCCACATTTACCCTCCTATGTGAGCGAACCAACCCATCTAAACCTTAACATTTCAATATAATATCAACAGAAATAATGCGGAAGACTTAAACTCATAAATAAATAACTCAACTATTATTAATATTCCCAAAATCTGGAAGTCATCATCACAAGAACATCTATGATCAAATTACTAAACTAAACTATCTAAGAATGTCTAAGAAGCTAAAAATACATAAGAAACTAGTCCATGCCGGAAGTCAGGCATCAAGACCTTATAGAAGAAAATCCAGTCCAAGCTAAAGCGTTAGCTCACCCTGAGATCCGTATGACGAAATCTGGCCCGAATTACTGTTGTGTTGAAGTTGACGGAACGTTGGCTGCATAACACAAATAACAAAAGGAAACATAAAAGTACGGGGTCAGTACAACCACACGTACTGAGTAGATATCATCGGCTAACTCAAAATAGGGAACAATATATATCAATAATAATTAATTAACTACAACAATACTCAACATGTAGCAACAGCAATTACCTTATCATTAACAATTACCGTCAAGTTCACGCATGAGGACTCAAGCCTCAATACCATACTCATTTGGGAATTAAGTTCATTAGATTGAGTATATTCATTATCTTTCAAGGTTCATATCTTTCTTCCTCTTGTGTCGGTACGTGACACTCCGCTCCGCTCCTCTATTTCTATCATCCTGGTGCCGGAACGTGGCACTCCGATCCTCATATACTATCCTGGTACCGGAACGTGGCACCGATCCTCATATTCTATCCTGGTGTCGGAACGTGACACTCCGATCCTCATATTCATTCTATCCTGGTCCGGGGAACGTGGCACCCGATCCTCATATTCTATCCTGGTGTCGGAACGTGACACTCCTATCCTCATATTCATTCTATCCTGGTGTCGGAATGTGACACTCCGATCCTCATATTCATTCTATCCTCGTACCGAACGTGCACCACCCGATCCCCTAATTCATCAAGCCTTCTTTTATAACTAAGGCATTCCTCATTATCATTATATATATTATCAAGCCTTCTTTCATACTAAGGCATCATCAATCTTATTAATAATATATCAAGCGAATTAGGGTTCTTTCAAGATTTTGGGATTCAATAGCTTCATCATGCTTTGTTAATTCATCACAATTCCGTAATCATAATCATGCAAGCATACAATTTAAGCACATAGCAGGGTTTACAATACTCTCAACACATAACATTCACTATTAAAGTTCACTACGAATATCGTAACATAAACCATAACCTACCTCCACCGAAGAATTGAATCAACAAGAAATTCCCAAGCTTGTTTTCTCCCCTTTGATCGACTGCCCTCTCTCTCTTTCTTGTTCATTTCTCTTTTGTTTTCTTATGTTCAAACCCTCTTTCTTTTAACCCTAATTAACCATATAATTAAGTGTGAAAAAGGACAATAAACCCCACTAATTAACTTAAGTTACCACCCTTTTAAACCCCTAAGTAATTAGACTTATTAATGTTAACCCTCAATCTTTATAATTAAGGAAAGAATAGTCAAAAAAGACCCTTAAAACGTGTGGAGAAATCCTAAACTGCCTGGGATTGCGCAGCCTGTGACGGGCCGTCGTGCCTGCGACGGTCCGTCACGATGGCCGTCGCAACTTCCCAACTTCCAGGTGGTCTGTGACGGCCCGTCACCCCTGTGACGGTCCGTCCTGCACCTCCGTCATGACGGTCAGAAACTCGTTTCTTGCACCAAATTCTCAAAAGTTGAAGTGTTTTGCAACGGAACTCACGACGACGTCGTCGTGTATGTGGCGGCACGTCCTGCAGGTCCGTCACCAATTTACAGAGAGTTCGATTTTAATATCCAATTTGAAGAATTCTAAGTGTCATGGGACGACACCGACCGGGATGGGGCACTGTGCCTACCAGTATCGGACTTCCGTCGTCCCACGACGACGGTCGTGGTACAACCACGTCGTCTCAGCCGTTTTCCCCTATTACCTCTGCTGCTATCAAACGACTAAAAGGTCGTTACATATAATCTGTCCATTACATTCCATCCATGTGGCTAATATCAAACACAATTACATATATATTCAATCTAGAAATTTTCTATCATACCTTTAAATTACTCTTCATGTTCTCTTCTCACAGATAATTCATCTTCTTGTTGATTCATCTTTGGTTAGTCTTCTCTTCTTACAATTTCATATAAGTTCTTCATTAATTGCGTCGAGGATATATTGCAATGGTTACTGGCATATCAGTCTCTTTATGAAAGTTCATAAGGCTTTACTATTATTGCTATAATATATTATTTTAGTGGTTTATATTATTTAATCTACGTTTACTCATTGAACATGGTAAAGATACAAAGCTGTGCGAATCACCTTGTAGTTGTTAGTTGTTGCTGACTCTTTTCTCCGTTGGAACAACCTGATTAGACAGATAAAAAAGCCTTCACAAGTAACATTAGTTTAAAATAGAATTTAAATATTCTTTAAAGTGATAAAGATCTTTGTTTTTTTTATCTATTACAGCAATTGAATACAATAATTAATAGAAAAACCCCCGAAGGTAGTATAACATATATTTCATTCTACTGGACATGAATAAGGTAATAACAGACTATAGAAAATAAACTTACAATAAGGCTCTTAGCTTCGACTTGCGTCATCACAGTCTTTCTTATTTCGACAATAAATAACTACAGTTGTCTCTGCATAATACCCTTTGTTTTGAGTGGAAAATGCCTCCATCTTCATAAATATAAATTAAGTTGAGATATTAGAGAAGATCCATATGTGAAGGAGATAAAGAGAAGACAATTTGATATTAGAGATATAATCTAGAAAAAGACTTTTTTTCTTTAGCAAAAGCTTACACATATATAGATACATAAGGTGGTGTCAAATCCCTTATGTTCTGGAAACTGACTCCCTATTTTGTGTTTAAATCAAGCTCCACTGCATATTACAATATCTTCTACATTCTAGAACATTGTATTAAAGTTAATTTAAAAGTCATACAAAAATATCAAGACAAAAGTAATAACATGACAATACTTTGCATCACATACAAAACAACAACCTTCATCACTCCTCCTAGATGCAAGTGTTGCTGGATACTCAAAGCTCAGCTCTCAGAAGCTCAAATCATTTTTTCTGAAGCGCCTTGGTAAAAATATCAGCTAGTGGATCTTCACCACAACAATAAAAAATATGAATTTCATTTTCCCTTTCAGGTTCTCGAATGGAATGGTACTTGATTTTAATGTGTTTAGAGTACTTTCCATGAAAGACTGGATTCTTACCAAGGCAACAACAAATTTGATATCACAAAGGACTTCAATTGCTTTGATTGCATTAAACCCCAGTCAATCAAAATTTTTCTCAACCATAAAGCTTGATTAATAGCACCAAAGGCAACAACACCTTTGCTTCGGTTGTTGATTGAGCCACGGATCCTTGCTTCTGTTGTTCATCATTTATTCCTAAGATACTTAGAACATAACTTTGAAGTATTTGGTAATACACAACAAAGTTTAAGAATATTTTCACACTAGAAAATTAAAACTAGTTGAGAATCTTGAATCACAAATATATTAGAAAAAATATACGAAATATTTTTCTTAAAGGAGAATTGTAGCCACAATCTGTGTTTAAAGAATCTTACTGATTACAACAAACTTTGCAGAAACACGAAGTTACCAATGTTTAATGAACCAATTAAGCATAGAAGAACAGAAATTAATTCACATATTTAAAATCAGTAACACACACCAGAATTTGAAAAAACAGAAAGAAGATCAAGTTTACGGAAAGACTCAACAACATTAGAATACATTATGGACACGACCCTCAAAACATAAGACATAACTATATAATATTTAATGCACTTTACAATAAGTAAATATTTATACATCCTTGGACTTAAGATTCTTTCCTTGAGCTTGGGAATCATTAATCAAGCTCCTCAATCATAGACATCCTTTTTAAGTATCCATAACCTACACTTTGTGTAAAAAGTAGAGAAAGAGATTAGTAAAAGAATGCACTAAGTTTGTCAACCATGCAAAAACATGCATTTAAAATGGACATTTTTTTTCATGCCATTTTAATAAATCTTCACAAAACCTTTTGATAATTACATTTACATCAGTCACATATTTTCATATAGGCATATTTCAAAGGTCAAACATCACATAATATTACATATAGAATTTATGACATAATTGAAGTCACTTTACAGTGAACTAATTTCCCTTAACAGTGAGCACTCTTTCCTTTTAATCATTAATTTTCCAAGTAACCCTCTAGTGATAGTTTGTGAAATACATCACCTTAAGTCCACAAGGAAAACAGACATATAACCTACATAAGCCAACACATATCATCACAGAATCACAATACATCAAATACACATTTAAGTCAAAATCATAGGACATTACAGTAAGCTACACTAATTTACACATATATTTACTTCTTTTTATATAACTCATTTATAAGATCTTGTTCATGACCCCAATCTTAGTCTACTAGTGAAATGCACATGTGAAGCCCTATAACCCCACACATACTTAGTAAACCCTTCATGAGACCACAAACCTTAACATTCAATTTATACATCAACAAGTAAGTGGAGGCAACTTCATTCATGTTAATACAAGACCTTCATCATAAAGTCATTTAGGCCAACATAGTGCATATAAATATAAGATCACATCTTATAGATTCATACCATACACCATAACAAGTAGACAAATACTACAAAGTCATGCATATGGACATAAGCATAAACATACACACAAGGTCACCTTCCATGGACTTCTTAAGGAGCTACTTGTACAATGACTAGATGAGTTCATTACTTCCACCTATCCTAAGTAACCTCCCTTAAGTCCTCTTAGTTAGGATCCTATTCATTTACTTCCATTGTTAATTTTACTTTAGGGAAATTATAGCCTTAACCGACACTAAGACCATGGGTGCAAAACATGGAATTTGGTGTTGTAGAGCCTTACACCAATGGAAGGTGCTCCTACCTAGACAAGGTAGAAAATTAACAAACATCCTAGAATCTAAGTGAATTCACTTTGTTAGATCCTATGCGGTAAGCATAGTTTATGAAACTAAGAGATACGTATGATCCCTCTACATGCAATTGGGCAATTGGGGCCTCCTCTCATGAGAAAACATGGGTGAATCTTCCTCAAAGGAAAGTCATCACCCCATCTGGATCCATAGATGAGTATTCCTCTAAGGAAAGTCAACACTCTATAAGGAACAAATGGTTACTATTCCTCCAAGGAAAGTCCAACATCTCTCAATGTCAAGTCCACTCGGTGCTAAGTTAAGTTCTCTTTATTGAAAAGCCTTATTACATTTTTCAAAAACATAGGCTTGGGATATTCATTCCGTATACGCTTATAGCATACCCAAGCACTTATCTAGTTTAGAGTATTCTTGGGCACACCTTTCAAGGCCCCTCTACTATCTAGATCATCATTCATGTGTGTGTTTAGACATATATGTGAGCAAACCTTTCACATAACACATAAATGTCACACATGTTCATATTAAAGCATAAGTCTATATGTGTACCTATATGAGCAATCCTTTCACATCAACACTCCAAGACACTATGCACATTCATACTTCATCAAATTCTATACTTAACATCATAGCATATAAGTCATATTCATAACATGTTCATACAATCCTATGCATGTCTTTAGAAGACCAACCTAAGAACTATCCCGTCAAGGTGCACATGTTCAATGTATAGTCAAAGTCCCATACCCTTGCCTATACTAGTACATCTATCAAGTCATCCGAGTGAATGATACATCATACAACATCATAGAATGGTTAGCATAACATAAGACTCATTTATTTAAGACTTACAACATTCTTATAGTAAGATTCAGCCTTTATGTACTTATCTTAGCTTTACATCACATATAGAATTATAAAACTTCATTATAGTCAGCAAGTACATATAACCTTAACATAGCCATTTACATGCTCATCACAATAGCAACATCACCTAGATTCACAACTACAGAGGAAGACTAGGCACAAGTTACACATAAGGTGATCATCATAACCACTCATATAATCATCAATTTGCCTTCAAGACCATGGTCAACACATATATAATGAAAATAAAGTAAACACTGCCACCATAAGTGGACCATACCACACAATGCCATAGAAGGCTTCATCAACTACATTAATTTAGAAAAGTAGAATAGATAAACATTCTTACCAATTTCTCACCCTTTGATCATAATTGATCAATACAACTAGATTATAAACATTTAATACATATAATGTACATGTAATGAAGTATCCAAATAACTCTTAACCTAAACGACATCCTACTATAATTGCCAACAAAGTCGAATTCACTGTAAGTATGCTTTATACTAGGTAATCATGGAAGAGGAATCCACATAGGTTAATCCTATTCAACTATCATGAATTGATCCACATTAGATACTTTATATATAATTCATGATCACATTATATCATAGGCAGTGGACCTAAGCATATTAACATACTCGAAATTCACTTTTATACAATTAAAGACCAACGTTACAGTGATCACAAGTTACAACTTAATAGTTTCAGAACACATAGATCAATTAATACCAAGCTTTATTTACTTTGATCATAGCATGTTTATATTCACAATTAAACTAAATTATTAGCCTAAGGCAGTATCTACAAGAACCATCGCATAATCAAATTCTAGTTTTATACCTTAAAAGGTCCATATTACAGTGATCAATTTAATTATTAGGCTAGGCATGATCAAACATTCATATATTGATCCAAAAGGATTCTTCATCATCAATTTGAAATTAATTCACATAAACAATAGTATTTATAACCACATTAATGTAATAAAATCACAATTCAATCGATAGAAAGTCAAGATCACAAAGCCCATGCAAGGACTAAATCGATTTATGTAGGGAACATGGGTTCATCATGCAATTGGATTAAAATCACGTTCAAACCAATACATTAACATCAATTCTTCATTATATAACCATTTAAAATGTTCTTAGAAACAACCCATGGATATATTGAAGAATAAGAACTTTGATCATACTTTCTCTTTGAAAACTTTGAGATTACCTCTCTAGATGGAAGGATAACTAGATATGAAGTATCACCATACCTTTATCTACTTGAAAACCTCTAAAACTTGGTGAATAAACCATATGAATCCAATCTACAAGCTGTTCTTGAGCTTCACCTTCAATGGAGGTTCTAGAGAGAATATTTTTTTGGAGGTAAAAGTTTAATTTGAGTGAATGGGATTGGGAATTTGGTGGTCACATTTTAGATTACTTATATACACCAAAAAATAGGTAAATAAGTCAACAAGAGTCATTTTAGGACGTGGGGGGAATTTCCCATTCACCCCTTAATAAAACAGTGCTCAAGGCACCAGTTGCAGGCCACCATCAACGGCACCATCGACGGACAGTAGGTCAATCGACGGGCCTTCTGTGGGTTCCATCGATTGAGGTATTTGGTTGATCCTTTTCCAAGATAAGTTTCCATCGATGAGACCCCAAAAATGGTCCGTTGGTTAACCAACTGGGTGTCGTTTGGCTTGTCGATTAATACTACCAAGGCAGTGTCTCGACAGCCTTGGGTCCTTCTTGTTGGCCCTTTAGAAGTCGTACCCAGAAGTTTCTAACGTAAATACAACCCTTAACAATTTTTAGACCTACAAAATGAGTTTTTCCCAAATAAAATACACATAACACGTCCATATAGGCTAGGCCCCATCCAGTCACACATTGAGCGTCTTAAGGCTAACTTTTGAACGTCTTAAGGGCTAACTTTTGAACGTCTTTGATGTTTGACCTCCAAACTTCACGAAACTCCATATAATACCATTAAAAACTATTATAAATTATTTTAAGACTTTATAATCTCATGTCATTCGATATAAAAACACGCATGGACACATGAGACACATAGGTGACTAGTCGTCGAACGTCTTGGTCGTCCCTTGACGTTTGACTTCAAGATCACCTAACACTCTAGACACTGCCTCACTGCTAATTTTTAGACCATTTTAGTACCTTAGACCATCATTACAACAATTTTAGGCTCTCTCTTTACCTAAGTCATGAGTTGTAGAAGAAGTCTAAAAAATTCTATTTATAAAATGAGATGAAATCCCTCAATTTATAGAAAGCAAAGGGTAGTGCGAAAATGTTATGATTGTGCCTTACCATGAAGGTCACAAAACTTTCACAAATGTCGTCACTTTCCCTAAAAGTCACAACTTTTCATAAAAGTCGTAAGTTTTAATAAAAGTCACAACTCTTCATAAAAGTCGCAACTTTTCATTTTTCATTCACACATTTTATACTCAACAATCCCCCGCATGAATGGGAAATGACTCCAAAAATGGAAAAGTATGTGTAATTTACAAGCAAGAATTTATTGCATCTGGATAAGTAGGTTTCCCTTAGACTTTCCATAGTGAACATATGTCGGATATGCTAGGTCAATCGATAGATGTGATATCTTTGGAATGTCGAGCTTTGATGTATACCTAGAAAACCATATTTCACACCATTAACCCTTTATAATTTATGGTTCTTATGGTTGTGTTCGTTTCAACCATGAACATCTCCTACTTTCATGAGTGTATAGAGAATAGGCTTTTGACAATGGTTCTCTTTGAAGCATCTTAAACTTCACACTCACATTGGTGATTTTTAACCGTGTTATCGCGTAGATACACTATTTATTCAACTCTGCCAAACTTAGCAAATCATTAAAATCATTAAGCTTTATCAACTCATAAGCCTTAATGTTGTATCCTTGTTCCTGAGCATATTCTTCATCATGAGAATGAATTGAGTTTGTTGACAATGTCGAACCGTTATTCACAACTTTGTTTTTCTCCTTGAATCTATCTCTTGGGATCTTTTGTCTGCTAGATAGAGTTATTGCCGAGTTACTGCCATGATGACTTGTCCTAAGCCATAAACTCATTCCCTTAGATGATTTTTAAACTTTCTCTCTACTTAGGCCTTTTGTAAGTTGATCCAATACATTATTCTTTTACTTTACATAGTCATTTTGATAATTCCACTAGAAAGTAGTTTTCTAACGATATCATGTCTATGTCCTGTATGACGAGACTTTCCGTTATACATCATGCTCCATGCCTTACCATATTGCATCTTGACTATGAAAGTGTATGCATACTAATGCCAATGGTTTGGGCCAAAAACAATTTCTATCAATAAATTCTGGAGTTTTTACTTATTCACCGACCTTATGTAGAGCACCTATATCAGAGATCATTGTAGAGCTATCGATACATGTCTATTTTGAAATATTTCGAAGAGACTTCTCCTCTACCAAGAGTAAATACATGTCTAGTGATCCAATTTGCATCACTATATCCTTTCAATACTGCTGGATGTAGTTATAATGCAAGGCATAGTTTTAAGTATTTTTTAAATACTCCAAAACTTTATTTATTGCCATCTAATGAATTTGTTTGGGATCACTTGTGAACCAACTAGTTTTTAATAGAAAATGCTATATCTAATCGTGCACACTTCATGATATACATTATACTTCCCAAAAATCAAGCATAATACAATTGTGAGCCACTTTTCCTTTCACTCTTTTGAAATGCAAAGTTCGTAGTTATTGTAGACTAAAAAATATTGACATCCAAATATTTAAACTAGTCAAGTACATTTTTAATGCAATGAAACCGTGAAAATGCTAAACATTACGGAGCTCTAAGGATTCTTATATCTAAGATCGCTTCAGTAACTCCAATATTTTTCATTCCAAACTTGTTTTCTAGCATACTTTTAGTAGCATTTATGTCATTAGTGTCTCAACTGATGATAAACATATCACCAATATATAAACAAACAATGACCTTATGATTTTAATGTGAACACATTTATCACTTCCATCATTCATATATCCATTTGCCGACATGGTTTAGTCAAATTTCTTATGTCATTGCTTGGGTTCTTGTTTTAGTCCATAATGTGACTTAACAAATTCGCACACTTTCTTTATCTACTAGGAAACACAAAACCCTCAGGTTGTTCCATGTATATTTCTTCCTTCAATTCTACATTTAAGAAAGTTATTTTTGCATTCTTTTGATGAATTTGGAGGTCATATACCACAACTAACAATTCTAGCATCCGAATGGATGTAATTCTAGTTACTCACGAGCATATACATCGACAAGATCAAAACCTTGTTTTTGTCTAAATCCTTTGACACAAATTCTTGCTTTATATTTTTCAATTGTTATTTTCCTTATAAAGATTCACTTTGAACCCAAAGGTTTATTTTCTAGAAGAAGATCAATTACCTTCCAATATGATTGCTCAAGATTGCATCGATCTCACTATTGACACCATCTTTCCAAGGCTGAGTCTACAGAAGACACAAGAAATGTTACAAAATCATATTTGAAGGAAGTAAATGTCCTTTGATATTTACTACACCTCTAAATCTCTTTATTAAGTACATTCTCCTTTTTCCTTTCCTAGACCTTTTAGACCCTTCTCTAGACTACACAAGTCTAATTTTACAGTCCACAGTCATAGGTTTTATTTAATTCTTTTAGGAATAGGAACTTGGACTTTGGATATACACCCCACACTTTGAAATATTTTAAGTTGGATTTCCTTCCGTTCCATTTCTCATATGAAAAAGATTGTATCCTGAACAAACAAAATCACTTTGTTTCTATAAAGAAAAAAAAGTTGTTGTTCCTTTTTGCAGTAAGGATAGTTCCTCCACACAAGTTTTGTGGTAAACCCAAACTTATAAATAATGCATCAATCATTTATTTCAACGTCCGATTTTCATTAGATTGAGGTGAATAGGGAAGTAGTTTGATGGATAATTCCACTTTCCAAACATATTTTTGCACAAGGAGTTTTATACTCTCCATTGTTATCACTTCTCTTCTTTTTTTTCCAACTGATTTTAAACTTCAATATTACATTATCTATACATTTTATTGCTTCATCCTTACCATTCAACAAATAGACATAGTCATTTCTAATGCAATTGTCAATAAAAGTAACGAGATAATTTTTCCAACCACGAGATGGTGTTGACTTATATCACAAATGTTAGTGTAAGTCAATTCTAAGGGATTAGAATTTCTTTCAACAGATTTATAAGAATGTTCATCATACTTAGATTCCATACAAACATGACATTTTTATTTATTGTACTCAAAGTTAGAAAAAAATTCTAAGTTGATCAGTGTTCCTTACATGTTTTTGTAATTGATATGCCCCAAGTGTTCATGTCACTAACTTTGACTCTAGCAAGTAATAACAAACAATAATATTGAATTTGAAAAGCTCTTCACGATGTAGCTTTTTCCTCACTAATATTTTGTTCCTATTTCTTACAATTTTGTGTGATATAAACATTTTATAGAGTCATCACCTTATAAAATGTCCTCTTCAGAAGAAGAGTTCCATAACTTTCAATTTCACTGTTATAGAACTACCCATAAAGAAAGTTTCATCGTGTCCAATAAAGGCGATATAGTCCAAGCTTTTTTTACAAAACATAACAAATGACTATTCACCAATATTCATAACTATACAAATAACTATATATAATAGACATATCTTTATATGAAAAATCACAACATATTATGTGACACTTTTTCATAAAATAACTCAATAATTTTTAACAAGTATACATATAATTTGGTAGTTTCATACTAGTAACACCATATACTAGTAATAGAGAAACTCAACAACCACAGTAGCAACTATACTCCATGAGTTTTGTGGTTCTAACATAATACAAAAGTATCATTGAATTTCATATCTTTTGATCCAAAATTGAATTAGACACCAAGTCTATTTTTATTTATGATAAGCAAAGAACCCTCACATTTTAAATGTATGTCAAAAAAAGTTCAAGTATTTGAAAATAAAATTTTCATATATTTCCCAGACTATCAAAATGTCATTGGTTGTATGAAACATATTTTGAAACTATTATTCTATGAAAGAATTATAGAGTTTTAATTCTCTTTGAAAATATTTACATAGTGTCAATGTTCATTCCATAGAGGCACAAACTCACCAACTATTAGTCACTGACTGGTCTTTTTCCTCTATCAAAAATAGACATAGCACTTAGTATTTAGAATGTTTCTATATAAAAGTGAAATTTATAGAAAATCAAAAGTACACCACAGACTTAGTCTAATTATTCAGAGTAGAAAACTAAAAATGTTTTTAATCCAACAACAATCTGACATAATCAAATTCACAAGAAGTACAAAACTATTTAAGTTTTGTTTTGGTCTCCAAACAGAATTAAACATAACATAAATGTTTTTTTTATCAAATAGTCTTCCAACTATAACATTTTGACATACTAATTTATCAAACAAAAATATGCATCCCTCATTTTTCAAACTAAAGAATTTTAAAGGCAACAATATTTGCCAAGTTAAATTCACTCCACGACATATGATTTGCAGATCTTTTTCCAGAGATACACATGATAAAAAATCAAAGATGGTAACTCTTAAAAACTATTTTCCTCCTTAGAAAATATAATAAGAAGGTTACCTGGTAACCTTTAATTGAAATACCACAATTTTTTTCTGTTACATTCTCATTTCAACCTTGCTAAACAAAACAACGAACTATAGAGAAGTAATGCATTTATCTTCAACTTCCATGATCAGATTCTCTAATTAGTAGAATACAAAAAAATACTTACAGTATAATAATTTTCTTAATATTATTGTTTATATTTTATTTCTAAGATACTTAGAATAAAACTTTGAAGTACTTGGTAAGACACAACAAAGTTTAAGAACATTTTCACAATTAGAAAATTAAAACTAGTAGAGAAACTAGAATCAGAAACGTATTAGATGAATATACGAAATATTTTTCTTAAAGAAGAATTGTTGTCAATATGTGTTTAAAGAATCTTACTGATTCCAACAAACTTTGCAGAAACATTAGTTACCAAAGTATAATGAACCAATTAAGAATAGAAGAACAGAAATTAATTCAAACATCTAAAATCTATAACACATACCAGAACATGGAAAAACAAAAAGAAGATCAAGCTTACTGAATGCACAATGCCTCTTTAAGGAAATTATTCCCCTCTAGTATATGAGGTTTAATTTGGAATATGTCCTCCCAGGATAGAATGATCTCAATCCCCAGTGTATTGATACCCAAAAAGCTGGTGTCAGTGAGCCACTTAACGTCAGTAAAGTACATTTAGAATACTAGATTTATTATTAGTAGAAGAAGTCCAGAAAATTTTATTTATAAAATGAGATGAAATCCCTCAATTTTTAGAAAACAAAGGGTACTGCGAAAATGTTCTTATTGTGCCTTATCGGAAAGGTCACAAACCTTTGAAAGAGTCAAATTTGTACACAAAGGTCGTAACTTTTCATAAAAGTCCCAACTTTTCATCAAAGTCACCACTTTTCATAAAAGTCATAACTTTTCGTTCAAGTTGCAACTCTTCATAACAGTCGCAACTCTTCATTTTCCATTCACACCTTTTAAACCCGACAACTTCATTGTGCGCCAACAAATGAAACCTGATCCGAGAGTGAAACAATATCCTGGAGTTTTTTTCATGTTGTCTTGCGACCCAGCCCAACACTATCAATGAATCCCAACAATTTCATAGATGTGGTTCTTTTATAACACACACTATAATCAATGGTGCCTCGAATGTACCTCAAAATTCTTTTGTTTCTCTAAGGTGAGTTTCAGTTTGTAAATTCTTTTGGTTGCTCTCTGGTGAGTTGTTGCATACATAATATCAGGACTTGTGGTTGATAAATACAACAGGGTACCAATTAAGTTTCTATAAATTGAAGCATCGACCAAACCAAACTCATCCTCCTTTATCAATTTCTCTCCTTGGACTGCAGGCGTACTTACTGGTTTGCATTTTTCAAGACAAAACTTCTTTAATATATTGGTAGAATATTTCATCAGAGAACCAAAGTTTCCTTCATAAGATTGATTGACCTCCATTCTAAAGAAATAAGTCATTTTCCCCAAATCATTCAATTTCAAAGACCTTCTTCATTTTCTCCTTGAAGTCTGTGACAGACTGTGTGCTTCTTCCAGTCACCAACAGATCATCAACATACAGAGAAACTAAGAGTTAATAATCATTTTGAAGTATAATGTACAAGGTTGACCCATTGCAACTTCTCTTGAACCCCAAATTTAGTAAGTAGCTATGGATCCTTTCATACTAGGCCCTAGACGCTTGTTTCAAGACATAAAGAGTTGTTCCT
>JAKWIY010001639.1:0-17341 GCA_027704805.1 Solanum corneliomulleri | reverse complement strand
TTAGTCTACCTAACAGTTCATATTTACATAGCATGTAACTCTACAACAACACTTAGACAAATTACATATATATCCTCCACAACCACACTTTACCAAATTACATATCCTCAATTATAACACTTCAACAAATTATATATCCTCGATAACAACACTTCAACAAATTACATACCCTCACCAACAACAATTCAACAAATTATATATCCTCAATAACAAGCTCAGTATTCATCAATCACAAATTTCGCAGAAAGGCAATCACAAGATCAGCAGAACACAATATCAAGTTCACCAATGATAAGTATGTGTAATGCAATGGAATGCAATGTTAAGTATAATGATGCATGTCTGACCTAGTAATACACACCCGCTGTCTCTCAGTCCGGGACCCATGGGGGACATATCCATCCATGCATCTGTCGCGGCGCACGACACGACCCTCGATAATAGTAACTATCTGTAACGACCTGTTTAGTCGTTTTGAGCAGCGGATTTTATTTCTGGAAAAACTGGTTGAGACGACGGACCGTCGTGGGCACGACGGACCGTCGAGGGTGTCTCGTTCCAAAACACTTGGGAATTCTGAAATTTTAGTGCTGAAATCGACTCTCTGAACTCTGTGAGGACCTGCAGGACGGACCGTCACAGGCACGACGAACGTCGTGATCCCTATTTTCAAAACACTTCAACTCTTGAGAATTTGGTACTGGGAACAATTCTTTGAACGTCGGACGGAAGTGCAGGACGGACCATCACAGACTTTTAGTGAAAAATGGAGTATCTGATCTTTGCGACGACTGCAGGATGGACCGTCGCAGGCACGACGGGTCGTCACAGGTTGCGTAATCCTAGTCGGAGTTGGATTTCTGGTTAAGTTTTAAAGGGGCGTTTTGGACTATTCCTGCTATAATTATATATTACGTGGGTTTATATTAATAACTCAATTTCTTGGGGGATAAAAGAGGTAACTTTGAGTTAATTAGTGGGGTATTATTGTCATCTTTTATACATAATTATATGTTAATTAGGGTAAAAGAAAGAGGGTTTGAATAAAGAAAATAGAAAGAACAAGAGAAAGAGAGAGGAATCGATCGAACAAGGTAGAGAGAAAACAAAGCTTGGGAAATTGATTGTTGATCATTAATCTTCGGTGGAGGTAGGTTATGGTTTTTACGATATTCGTAGTGAACTCTTAATAGTGAATGATAGGTATTGATAGTATTGTAAACCCTGCTATGTGCTTAATTGTATGCTTGCATGATTGTGATTATGAAATTGTGATAAAATAAGCATGATGAAGCTATTGAATCCTAAATCTTGAAAGAAACCCTAATTCACTTGTTAATTATGATACCTTGGTATAAAAGCAGTCTTGATAAATTATATAATGAGATTGATGATGCCTTAGTATAAAAGGAGGCTTGATGAACTAGGGGATCGGGTGCCACGTTCCGGTACCAGGATAGAAATAGAGGATCGGGTGCCACGTTCCGGTACCAGGATAGAATGAGGATTGGAGTGTCACGTTCCGACACCAGGATAGAATGAGGATTGGAGTGTCACGTTCCGACACCAGGATAGTATATGGATCGGGTGCCACGTTTCGGTACCAGGATAGAATGAGGATCGGAGTGCCACGTTCCGGCACCAGGGTAGAATATGGATCGGAGTGTCACGTACCGACACGAGAGGAAGAAAGATAATGAATCTTGAAAGATGATAAATATACTCAATCTAATGAACCCAATTCCCAAATGAGTATGGTATTGAGGCTTGAGTCCTCATATATGAACTTGACGGTAATTGTTAATGATATAGTACTTGTTGTTGCTACATGTTAAGTATCATAGTTTATTTTATAATATTACTTGATATATATTATCTTCTATTTTGAGTTGGCTGATGATATCTACTCAGTTATTGTGGTTGTACTGACCCCCTACATTTATGTTTTCTTCTTTGTTATTTATGGAGTGCAGCAAACGTGCCGTCGTCTTCAACTCAACAGGAATTCTAGCCAGTCTTCGTCACACCGGATCTTCAGGGTGAGCTAATGCTTCTAGCTTGGACTGGATCTTCTTCTTCAAGTCTTGATGCCTTGAACTTCCGGCATGGACTAGCTTTTTACTTGTTTTTGTTTTCTTAGATACTCTTAGTTTAGTAATTTGAGGATAGATGTTCTTGTGGTGATGACTTCCAGATTTTGGGGAAATAATAGATGTTGAATATTAATAGTTATTGAATTGGTTTTTATTAATGATTTTAAGTCTTCCGCATTATTTTCTATTGATATACATTGAAATGTTAAAGGTTAGATTGGTTGGTTTGCTCACATAAATGTGGGTGCCAGTCGCGGCTCGGTTTTGGGTCATGACAAACTTGGTATCAGAGCATTAGGTTCATTGGTCTCATCACACAAGAACGAGTCTAGTAGAGTCTTAAGGAACGGTAGGGGGACGCTTTACTTTTCTTTGAGAGGCTATAAGACTTTAGGAAAATCCATTCTTTCTTTCTTTCTTTCGTGCTACTACTTGAATCCAATTGGTATCTAGGTGATACAAATTGGTATCAAACCATCTTCACTCTATTTCGCAGATGGTTAGAACTAGAGCAAGGACTGCGCCAACATCAACATCGACACCGGCAAGGCAAGAAACGTCTGAGCCAGCCACTGGGGCTGTGGCTCGAGGAAGAGCAGTGGCAAGAGGCCGTGGTAGAGGTCGTGGGAGGACGTCCTCTAGAGGAAGAGGAAAAGTACCTAGCCCATCTGATGCTAGGGCGGTGACTCCTCCCCGACTGAGGAAGTAGTAAGAGAGGGTGAGGAAGGGGAGGAATGAAACAAGCGCAAAATGAGGAATTGCCACCCCAACCTACCCAGAGATGATCAATCAGGTTCTTGCCTATCATAGCGGGTTATCTGATCAGGGTCAGGCACCTCCAGTGTTTTCTGCACCAACACACCTTCGGTTCATAGGGTACGACATGCTGCTTCTGGGGCTCCCCGCATGGATGCCTCATTGGAAATAGGCATGTTTCCACGTCTGACTACTGGGCCTATAATGACAAATGATCAGCATGAAATTTCAGTAAGTTCTTGAAATTGAAACCTCCAGTCTTCAAGGGAACGCCAAAATGTGGTGGGCGGTCACATGTTGAGTGTCAACAAACAGAGGCACCACCTATGACTTGGGCCTCATTCTCTAGCTTGTTTATGGAGAAGTAATATCCCCGGACTTTGAGGGATAGGAAAGGGATGAGTTCTTGAGCCTAGAGCAAGGTAGGATGTCGGTTAATGCATACGAGGCTAGTTTCGTGCATTATCCAGGTATGCCACTCAACTTTGTTTCAGTCCACAAGAGCGATTCGCCAGTTTGTGAAGGGGTTGAGGTCAGAATTGCGGATTTCGGCCTTACAGGTAGCGGCTACGGCAAAATCCTCCTCCAAGAAGTGGTAAGACTTTGTGATAGAGGTGGAAGGAGTGAAGCCCGATGACTTCACCACGACATCGACATCAAAAAGGTTTCGAAAGGGAGGTGAGTTTAATGGTTCTTACTCTAGAGGACAGAGTTCCGGAGGTTACTCAGTTCGACTCATTCAGTCTTCACTACAAGCTGTAGTTGGGGTGTCCACCTCAGACCGGTCAACACTTCTCTAAGAGGCCGATGCTTGAACCAGAAGAGAATGTATGGATGTGGGGAGACTGGGCACATTAAGAGGTATTGGCCAAAACAGAGTTGCAGACCTCCCATAGTAAGAGGTAGAGGTGGTCATGGTAGAGGCATATTCTGGAGGACGTGGTGGTCGAGGTAATGGTGGTCACCAAAACGGCAGAGGTGATGGGCAAACTAGAGCCACTACAACGCAACATGGTAGTGGCAACGGACAGACAAGTAATGGGTCCATTGTTATGCTTTTCCTGGGAGATCTGAAGCGGAGATATCAGATGCTGTCATCACAGGTAATTTTTGATTTGTGATTGCATGGCTTCTGTATTGTTGATCCTGGATCCACATTTTCTTATGTATCTTCCTCATTTGCTAATGGTCTAAATTTACATTGTGAATTACTTGACATGCCTATTCGTGCTTCTACTCGGTGGGTGAGTCTGTGATAGTTGAAAAGGTATATAGGTCTGTTGTTTGGTGAATTTTGTGGGGAGCAACACTTATGTAGATTTGGTTATCTTAGAAATGGTTGACTTTGATGTAATTCTGGGTATGACTTGGCTTTCTCCGAATTTTGCGATTTTGGATTGTAATGCTAAAACTGTGACGTTAGCCAAGCCTGGGACAGATCCGTTAGTGTGGGAGGGCGACTACACTTCCAATCCCGTTTTTATCGTGTCCTTCCTTCGTGCTAAGAAGATGGTTAGTAAGGGTTGTTTAGCTTTCTTGGCACATCTTAGGGATGACACTACCCAAGTACCTTCAATTGAGTCGGTTTCGGTAGTCCGTGAGTTTCTGGACGTATTCCCTGCAAATCTTCCTGGTATGCCACCGGATCGGGATATTGACTTCTGTATTGATCTTGAACCGGGTACTCGCCCCATTTCTATACCCCCTTATAGAATGGCTCCCGCGGAGTTAAGAGAATTAAAGGCACAACTTCAAGAGTTGTTGAGCAAAGGCTTCATTAGACCAAGTGCATCTCCTTGGGGTGCTCCGGTTTTGTTTGTGAAGAAGAAGGATGGGAGTTTTCGGATGTGCATAGACTATAGACAATGAACAAGGTAACAGTTAAGAACAAGTTCCTATTCCTCGCATTGATGACTTGTTCGATCAGTTACAAGGTGCTTTGTCTTCTCTAAAATTGACTTGAGATCCGTTTATCACCAATTGAAAATACGGGCAGCGGATGTGCCAAAGACTGCTTTTCGAACTAGGTATGGGCACTACGAATTTGTGGTAATGTCTTTGGTCTTACAAATGCCCCTGCTGCTTCATGAGCTTGATGAATGGGATTTAAGCCATATCTGGATCTCTTTGTGATCGTATTAATTGATGATATACTGATATACTCAAAGAGTAAGAGGAACATGAGGAGCATTTGAGAATGGTTTTAGAGTTATTGAGGAAGAAGAAGATTTATGCCAAATTCCCAAGTGTGAGTTTTGGCTAGATTCAGTGTCCTTCTTGGGACACGTTGTTTTCTAAGGATGGATGATGGTGGATCCATCTAAGATTGAGACAGTGAAGAATTGGGTAAGACCCACAAACTGTCAGAAATAAGGAGTTTTGTTGGTTTGGCTAGCTACTACCGTCGGTTTGTCAAGGGATTCTCTTCCATTGCTTCACCATTAACGAACTAGACTAAGCAGAATGTTCCATTTGTATGGTCGGATGAGTGGAGGAAGCTTTCAGAAGTCTCAAGACCTTGTTGACTACTGCACCAATTCTTACCTTGCCAGTAGAGGGTAAAAACTTCATCATATATATTGTGATGCATCCTATTCGGGGTTGGGTGCAGTGCTAATGCAAGAGAAGAATGTGATTGCTTATGCTTCGAGGCAATTAAAGGTGCATGAACGTAACTATCTGACCCATGATTTGGAGTTGGCCGTGGTAGTATTTGCACTAAAGCAATGGAGACACTATTTGTATGGGGTTAAGTGTGAGGTATATACGGATCATCGTAGCCTACGGTATGTCTTTACTCAGAAAGATTTGAACTTGAGACAGAGGAGATGGATGGAACTATTGAAAGACTACGACATCACTATCTTGTATCATCCGGGAAATGCAAATGTTGTGGCGGATGCTTTAAGTAGAAAGGCCGGAAGCATGGAAGTCTAGCTCATTTGCAAGTTTCTAGACGCCCATTGGCTAGAGAGGTTCAGAATCTGGCTAATGACCTTATGAGGTTAGAAATAAATGAGAAGGGAGATTGTTAGCTTGTGTGGAGGCAAGATCTTCCTTCCTTGACAAAATTAAGGGAAAGCAGTTTAACGATGAGAAATGATCCGGATCCGAGATAAAGTGTGCGAGGAGAGGCTAAGGAAGCAATAATTGATGACGAAGGCGTTTTGAGGATAAGGGAAGGGTATGTGTACCCCGATCGATGATTTGATCACCACTATTCTGACAGAGGCTCATAGTTCCGGATATTCTACACATCCTGTGCAACCAAGATGTACCGTGACCTAAAGCAAACACTTTGGTGGAGTAGAATAGAATGAAGCGTGACATTGTGGATTTTGTTGCCAAATGCCCAAATTGTCAACAAGTAAAGTTAATGACACTAGAGGCCTGGAGGAACACTTCAGAGGATGCCCATTCCTGAATGGAAGTGGGAGGAGAGAGAATCGCAATAGACTTCATGGTTGGTCTTCCAAAGACATTGGGTAAGTATGACTCCATTGGGTTGATTGTTGATAGATTGACGAAGTCGGCTCCTTCATTCCGGTCAAGGTGACCTATAATGCAGAGAAGTTAGCCAAAATCTACATCTGAAATCGTTCGATTGCATGGGGTTCCACTCTCCATTATATCAGATAGAGGTACGCAGTTTACTTCTTAGTTTTGGAGAACATTGCATGCTGAATTAGGTACTAGGTTGGACCTTCGACTGCTTATTGCATTCACCCTCAGACGATGGTCAGTCTGAGCGAACGATTCAAGTGTTGGAGGATATGCTTCGTGAATGTGTGATAGAGTTTGGTGGTCATTGGGATAACTTCTTACCCTTAGCGGAGTTTTAATATAATAATAGCTATCACTCAGCATTGACATGGATCCATTTGAGGCATTGTATGGGAGGAGATGTAGGTCTCCCATTGGTTGGTTTGATGCATTTGAGGTTAGACCTTGGGGGTACTGATCTGTTGAGAGATTCCTTGGAAAGAAAGGTGAATGAAAGCTATCCAAGAAAGCTTTTAGCGGCTCAAGTAAGTAGAAAAAGGAATATGGGGGATCGAAAGTTAGAGATTGGAGTTCATGGAGGGTGAGCAAGTCTTGTTGAAGGTTTCACCCATGAAAGGGGGGTGATGCGGTTTGGAAAAAGGGGTAAACTAAGTCCAAGGTATATCGGACCATTTGAAGTACTAAAGCGAGTAGGGGAGGTGGCTTATGAATTAGCCTTGCCTCCAGGGCTGTCCGGAGTGCATTCGGTATTTCATGTGTCCATGTTGAAAAGGTACCAGGGGATGGAAACTACATCATCCTTGGGATTCTGTTCTGCTCGATGAGAATTTGACTTATGAAGTGGAACCTGTTGCTATTAGATAGAGAAGTTCGCAAGTTGAGGCGAGGGAGATTGCATCCATCAAAGTTCAATGGAAGAATCGACCAGTTGAAGAAGCCATGGGAGAAGGAGGCTGATATGCAAGAAAGATACCAACATTTGTTTACAGATTCAGGTACTTCTTTTCGCCCTTGTTTTTTCTTCTTTTGATCGTTCGAGGACGAACGATGGGTAAATTGGTATCTATTGTAACGACCTGTTTAGTCGTTTTGAGCAGCAGATTTTATTTCTGGAAAAACTGGCTGAGACGACGGACACCACGACGTACCGTCGTGGGCACGACGGACCGTCGAGGGTGTCTCGTTCCAAAACACTTGGGAATTCTGAAATTTGAATGCTGAAATCGACACTCTGAACTCTGTGACGGACCTGCAGGACGGACCGTCACAGGCACGACGAACCATCGTGATCCCTCGTATCAAAACACTTCAACTCTTGAGAATTTGGTACTGGGAACAATTCTCTGAACGTCGTGACGGAAGTGCAGGACCGACCGTCACAGGCGTGACAGACCGTCACAGACTCTTTAGTGAAAATGGAGTCTCTGATCTTTGCGACGACCTGCAGGACGGACCGTCGCAGGCACGACGGGCCGTCACAGGTTGCGTAATCCCAGTCGGAGTCGGATTTCTGGTTAAGTTTTAAAGGGGCGTTTTGGACTATTCCTGCTATAATTATATATTTCGTGGGTTTATATTAATAACTAAATTTCTTGGGGGATAAAAGAGGTAACTTTGAGTTAATTAGAGGGGTATTATTGTCATCTTTTATACTTAATTATATGTTAATTAGGGTAAAAGAAAGAATGTTTGAATAAAAAAAAATAGAAAGAACAAGAGAAAGAGAGAGGAATCGATCGAACAAGGAAGAGAGAAAATAAAGCTTGGGAAATTGCTTGTTGATCACTAATCTTCGGTGGAGGTAGGTTATGGTTTTTACGATATTCGTAGTGAACTCTTAATAGTGAATGATAGGTATTGATAGTATTGTAAACCCTGCTATGTGCTTAATTGTATGCTTGCATGATTGTGATTATGAAATTGTGATAAAATAAGCATGATGAAGCTATTGAATCCTAAATCTTGAAAGAAACCCTAATTCACTTGTTAATGATGATGCCTTGGTATAAAAGAAGGCTTGATAAATTATATAATGAGATTGATGATGCCTTAGTATAAAAGGAGGCTTGATGAACTAGGGGATCGGGTGCCACGTTCCGGTACCAGGATAGAAATAGAGGATCGGGTGCCACGTTCCGGTACCAGGATAGAATGAGGATCGGAGTGCCATGTTCCGACACCAGGATAGAATGAGGATCGGAGTGTCACGTTCCGACACCAGGATAGTATATGGATTGGGTGCCACGTTCCGGTACCAGAATAGAATGAGGATCGGAGTGCCACGTTCCAGCACAAGGGTAGAATATGGATCGGAGTGTCACGTACCGACACGAGAGGAAGAAAGATAATGAATCTTGAAATATGATAAATATACTCAATCTAATGAACCCAATTCCCAAATGAGTATGGTATTGAGGCTTGAGTCCTCATGTGTGAACTTGACGGTAATTGTTAATGATATAGTATTTGTTGTTGCTACATGTTAAGCATCATAGTTGATTTTATAATATTTCTTGATATATATTATCTTCTATTTTGAGTTGGCCGATGATATCTACTCAGTTCTTGTGGTTGTACTGACCCCCTACTCTTATGTTTTCTTCTTTGTTATTTGTGGAGTGCAGCAAACGTGCCGTCGTCTTCAACTCAACAGTAATTCTAGCCAGTCTTCGTCACACCGGATCTTCAGGGTGAGCTAATGCTTCTAGCTTGGACTGGATCTTCTTCTTCAAGTCTTGATGCCTTGAACTTCCGGCATGGACTAGCTTTTTACTTGTTTTTGTTTTCTTATATACTCTTAGTTTAGTAATTTGAGGATAGATGTTCTTGTGGTGATGACTTCCAGATTTGGGGAAATAATTGATGTTGAATTTTAATAGTTATTGAATTGGTTTTTATTAATAAGTTTAAGTCTTCCGCATTATTTTCTGTTGATATACATTGAAATGTTAAAGGTTAGATTGGTTGGTTCGCTCACATAGGAGGGTAAAATGTGGGTGCCAGTCACGGCTCGATTTTGGGTCGTGACACCATCGCGGCGCGCGATACGTCCTTCGAAATATAGTATCCATCGCGGCGCGCGATACGTCCCTCGAAATGGTACATCCTCTTACCACAACCATGTCTCAGATACAATGCAAATGACATGCTCAAATAAAAATGAGGAGATAACCATTTTGATAACAAAGTGCAATTTACTACAAGGAATACAACACCAACAAATAAGTATCAAGTCATTCTCAACACTACACAAGGAAATACACGAATTTCATACGCTTAACAAGGGTTTAGAAATCCACTTGCCTTAGTCAATCGAATAGTTACTCTTGGACTTGAGCCTTCCTTTTCCGTTGAGCTTTCGAACCAATGGAATCTATTCAAGTTTATATTTACAATAAGGTTTCGGAATTAACAACACTCACTCTTTTATGTGTTTAATATCGACCTAAAAATTCACCCCAAATTTATAATCAAGTTCGTAATCTTGATGCCAACTAACATTTCAACTATTATATTTTCCAAGTTTCAAGTCTAGGATTTCATCCCAATTTTCTTTTTCAATATCATAATTTAAATGGTACTCACAAAATATCATTCACCCAATATTTAAATAATATACATACCAATATATCAATTTGAACCATAATATAATAACTAAGAATCTAAAAATTACGCTCGAAAGAATTCCATTTTACGTAGCAGAATTATGATCCATTTCTTTCTTTTCAACTCTTTTCCTCTAACCCATGATTCAACAAGCCTTTAACCCTAAAGCTTTCATATAATATATATATATATATATATATATAGTATAGTATGATATATAGATAGATATATAGATAAGATATATATATATATAATATTCTATATATATATATATATATATATATATATATATATATATATATATATATCACATTTGAATCTTAGTATGGTAACCAAAATACAAAATCCTACCCAATAATCGATTAAGCCACCAATGACCTTCAGAATTAATATCTTAAACATGGTACAAAACAGAAAAGAATTATCAAAATTCTAGGATTTCCAATAGTTAACTCGTCAAGATTATAATTACATAGCTTTCATGTCTATGACTACTTAATTTACTACATAGTTTCTCATAATTTCTTTTTTTCAAATTACAGCACATAAAAAAAAATAGTGAACTAGCCGCTTTCTCAAATCAAAATGATAAAACAAAAAACAACACAACCTTAGCCTATTAGTAGATATACATATATACTATTATATATATATATATATAGATATAATATATATATATATATTATAAGTTAATATATTTATATATATATATATTTATATATATATATATTATAATATATAATTTCCAATGAAAATTAATTAAACACTATTATTGCCACAATGTGTCATCTTTAGAAAATGTCCACACAAATTGCCAGAATCACGTGCACAATAACCCTTCAAAGTCAATTTTCTCTTCTTTTTTTTTTTCTTTTTCCTGTTTCACACCACTAGTTTTTTAGATTATAAAAGAATTTCACAATTATGCATGTATACAAAATCATCACTTAAGAATTTAGTTCTTACCGATGTAGCTTGGCCGCCGATTTGGCAGAGGTTATTCCTAATCGGGATTTTCCTGTTTGTTTGTTTATTATTATTATTATTAAAAAAAAGATTTAAAATGATATAGGGTATTAACTTAATATTTTGACTTGCCCATTAACCACGAATATAATAAATAATTTAATATATATCCATTAATTAGATAACTGTAGTTTTTTTTATAGCTTTTTTTAAAATCAACTTTACCGACTAATTATAAATGACTCGGAACAACTATCAGGAGGGTTAAAACTATAACTTTTATGAAATTTTCTAAATATGACTTTTGGGTCATTACATTTGGAATGAAATATTTCTCATCTTAGATGTTAGTTAATTCACAAACAATATGATAAAGAAGGAAAAGGACAATCTTGAATGTGAATCTCCATGAAACTAAATATGAGTTTATATAGGCAAAATATAGGAATATCATGACACAACATAAACTCACAAATTAATTTTTGAAGGTTATGGACATGAAAATTATGAGTCTTGAATATTACTAAAAATAAAAATTAAAAAGTAGGTCAAGGGTAATTACTCCACGTAAATAAATTAAATGATAAAGAGAAAAACACACGACATATTAATATATATTATCATTTACTTGCATTAAGAAATGATGTAACTTTACCCTTCTACCCTTATTTAATGTATTCTTATGTCAACCTTATACTAAATTATGGATATATTTTCAAGATTTATTAATTAATCTATCAAGGGTAAAATAGGCACAATATGATAATTTATGAATTAATTTCATAAATAACAAGTATTGTGGTTCAATTATTCAAAGAGATAACATATAAAATGGGACGGAGAGAGTATGATTCATGATAGAAGTGAGGCTAACAAAGAACAAAAGAATGTGAAGAGTCTTTGGTATAAATGGTTCTCCATTAATTAAATATTTAATTTAATAATTTAAGTAATTTAATTTTATATTAGAATATATTAATTTAAAAAGGAAAAAATGCCAAAAAACTGGGGAAAAAAAAGATAAATTAAATGGAGGTCATAGAGAGGTACCGAATAACATTCTCTATGTTTCTCCTTTATATATATGCTAGAAAACATATCTGCGCTTCGCGCATAACTCATTAGATTTAAGAATAATTTTTTTTGTTTAAATATTTTGAGTCAAATTATTATTATTATTATTATTATTATTATTATTATTATTATTATTATTATTATATTATTATAATTATTATTATGATTATTATTATTATTCTTATTATTATTATTATTATTTATTATTATTATTCTTATTATTATTATTTATTATTATTATTATTATTATTATTGACCCCGATAAATTATATTTCAACTTATAATCTACTATGTATGCTATTAGTACTTTAAATATAGTTCAGTATATTGAGAAATTATATCAACACTACACAACAATTCAATAGGGATATCATATTTAATTATTTCAACTAATGATATACTACACTTAACTTTTTTTTGGTATAGCATGATTCTAATATGAAATCAAACATTCAAGATAAAAATAATAATAATAACATTATAATTATTTTTACTGAAGGATAAAAAAAAGCATATATATATATATATAATATATAATAATATATATAATATATATATATATATATATATATATATATATTATATATATAATATATATATATATATATATATAAAATCTCCTAACAATTCTTACTTGTAGCAACTAAGTAAAATAAGAAAAACTACATAACTTGCACTTTAATTAATTTAGGGAATTATCCACGTGAAAGGTTTTGAAGTCATAAATATTATGAATTACCAATTAAAAATAAAAGTTAGATAGAAAAATGTGTATTATAGAGAATAATACTATTGAGTAATTATTTAAAAAGGAGATTTTGAAATTATTTGTTAAAATATCACACCGGTAAAGGAAAATAAAGAAAATGCTAAAAAGTTTAGAAAAAAAATAAATGTAATTGAAGGTGATAAGAAGGTACCACGTCATCTTATTTTTATCTAACATTCTAACTTTATATGTAGATAGATATCTAATTAAATAATGAAGAGAAAATGACTTTAAATATTTTTTAAAAATTGTTATTTTAAAATTTATAATTAGAAGAAGGTAAAAGAAATGGAAAATTGATTTATTAAGAGTGGAAATTACAAAGATGTGAGTTATAGATATTATTGGATACTCCTTATAAATTAGTATGTGAAGAGTTTTTGTTATAAATGTTCCTCTATTAATAAAAAATTCTTTGTAATTAATTGAGTAAACTACTTTTACAAAAGATCAATTTATTTATATAAGAAAAAGGGTAAAAAAGAGACAAAAGATAAATATCACATTGTTGTAAAATGGATGTCAACACAATATATTTTGTGTCCAAGTAAAGTGTTTGTATCCAAGTAAACTTTGTGGCCAAGTAAAGTAACTGTGTGGCCAAGTTTTATTAGCTATATATATCCCCTCTTGTAATATGGAAGAACAAGAAGTAAAACAATTTCAATAATAAAGAAAGGTCACTACTACTATTATCTTGTCTCTCTCTATCTCTACTCTTCTTAATTTCAATTTATTATCATCATTTAATAACATGTTATCAGCACAATTCTTTGATCTATCACAAAAATATACATGAGATGAGTAGCAAAATTGGAGAAGATCTTTCGATATGATAAGCATCAGGCATGTATTTTATAAAGCATTTAATTGTGAGAAAATTTTATGTCACAATATCTCTGTTTCGAATCTCTTATTTGAATCTATATTATTTATTAACAAGAGTCGTTAAAAAGTTGTTAAAAAGTTGTTTAGAACTTATTAGTACTATGCAAAAGATGTTTATGTTTGCATTATCATCGGTGTCGTTGTTATATATTAGTGTAAACAAATGTTTATATGGTATGAACTTTGATTTTGATGAATTTTATAATATATAATTAACTGAAATAAGCTTTTTAGTTAGAAATAGCTATGACATATTCACTTTCAAATTTGTGATTTTCTTTCACTCTCTTTAGAAGTATATTTTTTCTCTATGCTTTATTTTGGCTCAACTAAACAAAATTAAATAATAGTAATAATATTAAAATTATTTTATTATTTGAGATTTGATTTTCACTTCAATTAATCTGTAAAAGGCAAAGTGAGATTATTATTAACAAGTTATTTGCAAATATTAGAAAATATATATATTGTTATTATAAAATATCCATCTACACATGTTTAAAATTTCATTTATAACATGAAGGCATCATTTCAGTGATTTGAAAATAGTTCAACACCTCAGGAAGACTTCATTGCCTTTTACACTATTGTCACGATCCAAAACCGAGCCGCGACTGGCACCCACACTTAACCTTCTAGGTGAGCGAACCAACCAATCTAAACCCCAACATTTTAAACATAATTAACAAAATACAATGCGGAAGACTTAAACTCATTAATAAAATCAATTCAATAGCTATTATTATCCCCAAAATCTGGAAGTCATCATCACAAGAACATCTATCCTCAAATTACTAGACTAAGAGTATCTAAGAACGCAAAAACAAATAAAAAGCTAGTCCATGCCGGAAGTTCAAGGCATCAAGACTTGAAGAAGAAGATCCAGTCCAAGCTAGAAGCATTAGCTCACCCTGAAGATCCGGTGTGACGAAGACTGGCTAGAATTACTGTTGAGTTGAAGACGACGGCACGTTTGCTGCACTCCACAAATAACAAAGAAGAAAACATAAAAGTAGGGGTCAGTACAAAACACGAGTAATGAGTAGATATCATCGGCCAACTCAAAATAGAAAATAGTATATATCAGTCAATATCATAAATCAACTATAATGCTCAACATGTAGCAACAACAAGTACTATAATCATCAATAAGTACTATCAAGTTCATCCATGAGGACTCAAGCCTCAATGCCATACTCATTTGGGAATTAGGTTCATTAGATTGAGTATATTTAACATCTTTCAAGATTCATTATCTTTCTTCCTCTTGTGTCGGTACGTGACACTCCGCTCCATATACTATCCTGGTGTCGGAACGTGACACTCCGATCCATATTCTATCCTGGTGCCGGAACGTGGCACTCCGATCCTCATTCTATCCTGGTGCCGGAACGTGGCACCCGATCCATATTCTATCCTAGTGTCGGAACGTGTGACACTCCGATCCTCATATACTATACTGTGGTCAAACGGGAACTGGTGGCACCCGATCCATTTCTATCCTGGTGTCGGAACGTGACACTCCGATCCTCATATACTATCCTTGTAACTGATCGAACAAGTCATCAATGCGAGGAATGGGATACTTGTTCTTAATAGTTACCTTGTTCAGTTGTCTATAGTCTATGCACATCCGAAAACTCCCATCCTTCTTCTTCACAAACAAAACCGGAGCACCCCAAGGAGATGCACTTGGTCTAATGAAGCCTTTGCTCAACAACTCTTGAAGTTGGGCCTTTAACTCTCTTAACTCCGCGGGAGCCATTCTATAAGGGGGTATAGAAATGGGGCGAGTACCCGGTTCCAAATCAATGCAAAAATCGATATCTCTATCCGGTGGCATGCTAGGAAGATCTGCAGGGAACACATCCAGAAACTCGCGGACTACTGAAACCGACTCAATTGAAGGTACTTGAGTAGTGTCATCCCTGAGATGTGCCAAGAAGGCTAAACACCCTTTACTAACCATTCTCTTAGCACGAAGAAAGGAGATGATACGAACTGGAGTGGAAGTGTAGTCGCCCTCCCACACTAACTGATCTGTCCCAGGCTTGGCTAACGTCACAGTTTTAGCATTACAATCCAAGATTGCGAAATTTGGAGAAAGCCAAGTCATACCCAGAAATACATCAAAGTCAACCATCTCTAAGATAACCAAATCTACATAAGTGTTGCTCCCAACAAAAGCCACCAAGCAAGACCTATATACTTTTTCTACTATCACAGACTCACCCACCGGAGTAGACACACGAATAGGTATGTCAAGCAATTCACAAGGTAAATTAAGACCAGTAGCAAATGAAGAAGATACATAAGAAAATGTGGATCCGGGATCAAACAATACAGAAGCCATGCAATCACAAACCAAAAGATTACCTGTGATGACAGCATCAGATGTCTCCGCTTCAGATCTCCCAGGGAAAGCGTAACAATGGGCCCCATTACTTGTCTGTCCGTTGCCCCTACCATGTTGTGTTGTAGTGGCTCCAGTTTTCCCATCACCTCCGCCGTTTTGGTGACCACCATTACCTCGACCACCACGTCCTCCAGAATAACGGCCTCTACCATGACCACATCTACCCCTAGCTAGTGGGGTTCTGTAACTCTGTTTTGGACAATACCTCTTAATGAGTCCAGTCTCCCCACATCCATTACACTCTCTGGATTCAAGTATCGGTCTCTCAGAGAAGTGTTGACCGGTCTGAGGTGGACCCCCAACTACAGTCTGTAGTGAAGACTGAATTGGTCGGGCCGAGTAACCTCCTGAGCCTTGCCCTCTGGAGTAAGAACCATCAATTCAATAGCTATTATTATCCCCAAAATCTGGAAGTCATCATCACAAGAACATCTATCCTCAAATTACTAGACTAAGAGTATCTAAGAACGCAAAAACAAATTAAAAGCTAGTCCATGCCGGAAGTTCAAGGCATCAAGACTTGAAGAAGAAGAAGATCCAGTCCAAGCTAGAAGCATTAGCTCACCCGAAGATCGGTGTGACGAAGACTGGCTAGAATTACTGTTGAGTTGAAGACGACGTCACGTTGCTGCACTCCACAAATAACAAAGAAGAAAACATAAAAGTAGGGGTCAGTACAAAACACGAGTACTGAGTAGATATCATCGGCCAACTCAAAATAGAAAACAGTATATATCTGTCAATATCATAAATCAACTATAATGCTCAACATGTAGCAACAACAAGTACTATAATCATCAATAAGTACTATTAAGTTCATCCATGAGGACGCAAGCCTCAATGCCATACTCATTTGGGAATTAGGTTCATTAGATTGAGTATATTTAACATCTTTCAAGATTCATTATCTTTCTTCCTCTTGTGTCGGTGCGTGACACTCCGCTCCATATATTATCCTGGTGTCGGAACGTGACACTCCGATCCATATTCTATCCTGGTGCCGGAACGTGGCACTCCAATCCTCCCTGGTGCCGGAACGTGTCACCCGATCCATATTTATTCCTGGTGGAACGTGACACTCCGATCCTCATATACTATCCTGGTACCGGAACGTGGCACCGATCCATATTCTATCCTTGGTGTCGGAATGTGACACTCCGATCCTCATATACTAACCTGGTACCGGAACGTGGCACCCGATCCTCTATTTCTATCTTGGTACCGGAACGTGGCACCCGATCCCCTAATTCATCAAGCCTTTTTTACTAA
>JAKWIY010001638.1:0-17399 GCA_027704805.1 Solanum corneliomulleri | reverse complement strand
CAAAATATAATACAAGGTTGCACCATTCTAATGTTTCATCATTTCAAATACACGAAATAATAAATCATTCAAAACATTTTTCCAACTCTCCTGTGTGGAATAAATCAGAGTGTATGGGGCACAATCAACAATGACCACCTAACTTTCTCACTAATCACCAAATACTAAACATGGCACATTCACAACAATCCTCACCGAGCACTCCCCACCCCTTCATTACTTTCCCCTTATATCCCATTTGGTGATTAAATGCTGGAAAACTAATTCTGGTATTGCGGGATAGCAAAGAGAAGGACAGTAAGTATTCTATAAGCCTGTCTGCACCAGAAACCTTCTTGTCCTCAGTTAAGGCAGTACTACAACAGCTATGGATTAGCCATTTTTTCCACAAGCCGTCGTTCTTTACGAATCTTCATGATACACCAAAAGTTAGCGAAAAGGTCTATTTACCTACACAGTATGCTCACAGACACCTGTACTGGTTAATTATCCATACCCACAGTCCATGTAACATATTGGAAGGTGAGAGGATCCTACACAATGTAAAACTACTATGCGACCCAGCCCTGAGACTCACTCAAATTGGAAAAGGGCACGAACTGCGATGCTGCCTCAGTATGGTAAAATCATGAACTATCCATCTAGATATATAGTCTTACAAAATGAGTCTTTAAAACATGATCAGTCTCTTTTTATACTCTCTATGCCTCTCTGCCCCACAAAGTAGGGGGTTAAGCTCCTCAGACTCCACTTGTGGGATTATACGAGGTATGTTGTTGTTGCATATCTTTGTGATCCACTACTTTTAACTAAAGTTTATTGACTTTCCAATTAGAGTCTGTTGGTAAATATTTTAGATAAGTTAACAATGAATATAAGATTTTCCGAAAAGATAAATACATAAATAAACTAGCATTTTGCTCAATTGATTACCTACTCAACGGCCGAGTCCAAGAAGCATATTCCCTTGCTTAGGCAAGTAAGCAACATTAGGAGTCTTAGCCAAAGTCCCAGCAACTTCTCTAGAAGCTTCAATCCTCCTCAGCTCAATCAAACCCATTCCAGCAGCCGCAGTAGCATCGGAAATCAGCTTTGCAGATTCGCTCTCTCCTTCAGCCCGAATAATCGCAGCCCTCCTCTCTTGCTCAGCTTTCATCACCACAAATTTCGATCTCTCAGCCTCCTGCTGAGCTACCTGTTTCTGCTCCACAGCTTTCGAAAACTCAGCTCCATAAGATAAGTGTGTGATCGCCACATCATCAAGCACAATATTGAAATCCTTAGCACGTTTAATCAAACTCTCCCGTACTAGTGCAGAGACCTGTGGACGATCCGTAAGTAGCTGATCAGCGTTAAATTGAGCCACAACAGCTTTAAGCACCTCATTACCAATAGAAGGAAGTACTTTCTCGTCATATTCAGTACCTAGGTTTTGGAAAATGTACGGCAGGCGTGATATTTCTGGTCTAGATAGAATACGTAGCGTGAGATTAACCATCTGTAGATCCTTTGTACCGGATATTGAAGAGAAAACATGAGGCCTGGTTCGGATATCGAAGATGAAAGGCTTCTGAAGCCATGGGATTAAGAAATGAGTGCCTTCACCAACAGTTTTGTCAAGGACACCATTGAAACGGTCGAAGAGAACGGCGCGTTGACCGCCGTCGACGGTGTACAGGGAGGAATTGACAAGTGCGCCGCCGAGTCCGAGAGTGAAAGCGGCACGGGCTATGTTGGTGAGGAAGGAAACAGCCGCTTGGCTCCCCATTGTAGTTGAATGCAGAAACAGAGAGACTGAGATTTTAGATTAGGGCTTAATAGAAAAGAATTGAGGGTTTTAGAGGAGAGAGTTTGGATTATTGTGCAAGTAAACCGGTTCAACATTTTAGAATAATTTTTATTTATTTATTTATTTACGAAATTAGATTAATATTTATAAAAAGGGAAAACTATGTGATTAATCAAACTTATATTATTTATTTAGTCATCATAGTTATAGTTTGTTATAATTATCATCACGCGTGATTAACATTAACTACTAATTACGTGATGTACGACCTGTTTATCGTTTTTGAGCATAAACAGATTGAAATTCTGGAAAAAACGGCTGTACGACGGAAGTATGACGGACCGTCGTAGTCCGACGGCCCGTCATGGATGTTCGTCCCATGACACTTAAAATAATTCTGAAATTGGGTACTGAAAATCGACTCTCTGTAAATTGTGACGGACCTGCAGGACGTGCCGTCACACCCACGACGAACCGTCGTGAGTTTCCGTTGCAAAACACTTCAACTTTTGAGAATTTGGTTCGAGAAACGAGTTTCTGACCGCCATGACGGACGTGCAGTACGGACCGTCCCAGGCGTGACGGACCGTCACAGTGTCCGTGGCGACGATAGGACTTTGGGCAGTGCGACGACCTGCGTGACGGACCGTCGCAGGCACGACGGCCCCTCACAGGTCACGCAGTCCCAGACAGTTTAGGATTTCTCCACACGTTTTACAAGGGTCGTTTTTTGACTATTCTTTCCTTAATTATAAAGATTGAGGGGTAACATTAATAAGTTTAATTACTTAGGGGTTAAAGGGGTAACCTTAAGTGAATTAGTGGGGTTTTAATTGTCCTTTTTCACACTTAATTACATGATTAATTAGGGTAAAGGAAAGAGGGTTTGAATAAAACAAAAGAGAAAGAACAGAAGAGAAGGAGAAATCGATCGAGAGGAGGAAGTAACAAAGCCTGGGAGATTTCTTGTTGATTCCAATTCTTCGTGGAGGTAGGTTATGGTTTTTATGTTACGATAATCGTAGTGAACTCTTGATAGTGTATGGATATATATTGATGATGTTGTAAACCTGTCTATGTGCTTAAAGTATGCTTGCATGATTAGGATTATGAAATTGTGATGAATTAACAAGCTGATGAAGCTATTGAATCTCAAATCTTGAAAGAACCCTAATTCGCTAATATATTATATAATAAGATGATGATGCCTTAATATGAAGAAGGCTTGATAAATTATATAATAAGATTGATGATGCCTTATGTAAAAGAAGGCTTGATGAATTAGGGGATCGGGTGCCACGTTCCGGTACCAGGATAGAATGAATATGAGGATCGGAGTGTCACTTTCCGACACCAGGATAGAATATGAGATCTGAGTGTCACGTTCCGACACCAGGATAGAATAATAGGATCGCGGTGGCCACGTTCCGGTACCAGGATAGATGAATATGAGGATCGGAGTGTCACGTTCCGACACCAGGATAGAATATGAGGATCGGAGTGTCACGTTCCGACACCAGGATAGAATATGAGGATCGGTGCCCACGTTCGGTACCATGATAGAATGAATATGAGGATCGAGTGTCACGTTCCGACACCAGGATGAAAGTAGAGGAGCGGAGTGTCACGTACCGACACAAAGGAAGAAAGATAATGAATCTTGAAAGATAATGAATATACTCAATCTAATGAACTTAATTCCCAAAGTATGGTATTGAGGCTGGAACCCTCATGTGTGAACTTGACGGAAATTGTTAATGTAAAGTAATTGCTATTGCTACATGTTGGTATTGTAGCTGATTTACATTATTATTGATATATATTGTTCCCTATTTTGAGTTAGCCGATGATATCTACTCAGTACGTGTGGTTGTACTGCCCCCCCTTTTATGTTTTCCTTTGTTATTTGTGTAATGCAGCAAACGTCCGTCACTTCGACTCAGCAGTAGATCAAGCCAGTCTTCACTCCATCGAATTCAGGGTGAGCTAATGCGTCTAGCTTGGACTGGGTCTTCTTCGTCAAGTCTTGATGCCTTGAACTTCCGGCATGGACTAGCTTTTTAGTTATATTTTGTTCTTAGACATTCCTAGTTTAGTAATTAGAGATAGATGTTCTTGTGATGATGACTTCCAGATTTTTGGGGATAATAATAATAGTTTGAATTGTTTTATTAATGAGTTTAAGTCTTCCGCATTTATTTATGTTGATATTGTACTAAATGTTAAGGGTTAGATTGGTTGGTTCGCTCACATAGGAGGGTAAATGTGGGTGCCAGTCGCGTCCCCGATTTGGGTCGTGACAGCTTGGTATCAGAGCATTAGGTTCATTGGTCTCATCACACAAGGACAGGTCTAGTAGAGTCTTAAAGAACGGTAGGGGGACGCCTTTACTTTCTTTGAGAGGCTATAGACTTTAGGAAAAATTCCATTCTTTCATTCTTTCTTTCTTTCGTGCTACTACTTGAGTCCAATTGGTATCTAGGTGATACAAATTGGTATCTGACCATTACCTCTCATTCTATTTCGCAGATGGTTAGAACTAGAGCAACGACCGCACCAGCAGCGACAACGGAAAGACAGAAACTACTGAGCCAGCCCACTGGGGCTGTGGCTCGAGGAAGAACAACGGCAAGAGGCCGTGGAGAGGTCGTGGGAGGACGTCCTCTAGAGGAAGAGGACGAGCCCCTAGCCCATCTGATGCTAGGGCGGTGACTCCTCACCGACTGAGGAGGTAGTTAGAGAGGCGAGGAAGGGGAACTGAACAAGGGCAGAATGAGGAAATGCCACCCCAACCTACCCCAGAGATGATCAACCAAGTACTTGCTTATCTTAGCGGTTTGTCTGATCAGGGTCAAGCACCTCCAGTGGTTTTTTCTGCACCAACACCTCCGGTTTCAGAGATACGACATGCGGCTACTATGGCTCCCCCGCATGGATGCACCATTGGGAATAGGCACATTCCCACGTCTGACTACTGGGCCTATTATGACAAACGATCAACATGAACTTTTTAGTAAGTTCTTGAAACTGAAACCTCCAGTCTTCAAGGGTGCAGAATCTGAAGATGCTTATGATTTTCTGGTTGATTGTCATGAGCTACTACACAAGATGGGGATAGTAGAGAGGTTTGTGTCGAGTTCGTGAGTTATCAGTTCCAAGGTAACGCCAAAATGTGGTGGCGTTCACATGTTGATGTCAGCCAACCGAGGCACCCCCTATGACTTGGGAATCATTCTCTAGTTTGTTCATGGAGAATATATCCCAAGGACTTTGAGAGATAGGAAGAGGGAGTTTCTTGAGTCTTGAACAGGGAAGGATGACAGTAACGCGTATGAGGCTAAATTTCGCGCACTATCCAGATATCCACACCCAACTTTTTTTCAGTCCACAAGAACGGATCCGCCGTTTTGTGAAGGGGTTGAGGTCAGAATTGCGGATTTCAGCCTTACAGATAGCGGCAACGGCAACATCCTTCCAAGAGGTGGTAGACTTGTGATTGAGGTGGAAGGAGTGAAACCAGATGACTTCACCACGACATCGACATCAAAGAGGTTCCGAAGGGAGGTGAGTATAATGGTTCTTATTCTAGAGGACAGAACTCCGGAGGTCACTCAAATCGACCAATACAGTCTTCACTACAGACTGTAGTTGGGGGTCCACCTCAGAACGGTCACCACTTCTCTGAGAGGCCAACGCGTGAACCCAGAGAATGTTTATGGGTGTGGAGAGATTGGACACATTAAGAGGTACTGTCCAAACCAGAGTTACAGACCCCCAATGGCTAGAGGAAGAGGTGGTAATGGTAGAGGTCGTTATTCTGGAGGGCGTGGTGGCCGAGGTAATGGTGGTCACCAAACGGCAGAGGTGAAGGGCAAAACGGAGCCACTACTACACAACATGGTAGGGCAACGGACAGACGAATAATGGGGCCCATTGTTATGCTTTCCCTGGGAGATCTGAAGCGGAGGCGTCTGATGCTGTTATCACAGGTAATCTTTTGGTTTGCGATTGCATGGCATCTGTGTTATTTGACCCTGGCTCCACGTTTTCTTATGTATCTTCATCATTTGCTAACGGTCTAAATTTACATTGTGAATTACTTGACATGCCTATTCGTGTTTCTACTCCGGTGGGTGAGTCTGTGATAGTCGAAAAAGTGTATAGGTCTTGTTTGGTGAATTTTGTGGGGAGCACACTTATGTAGATTTGGTTATTTTAGAAATGGGTGACTTTGATGAATTCTGGGTATGACTTGGCTTTTCTCCAAACTTTGCGATTTTGGATTGTAATGCTAAAACAGTGACGTTAGCCAAGCCTGGGGCAGATCAGTTAGTATGGGAGGTGACTACACTCCCATCCGGTGCGTATCATCTCCTTTATTCGTGCTCAGAAGATGGTTAGTAAGGGTTGTCTAGCTTTCTTGGCACATCTTAAGGATGACACTACTCAAGTACCATCGATTGAGTCAGTTTCGGTAGTCCTGTGAGTTTTTGGATGTGTTCCCTGCAGATCTTCCCGGTATGCCACCAGATAGGGATATAGACTTCTGCATTGATTTGGAACCCGGTACTCGCCCCATTTCTATACCCCCGTATAGAATGGCTCCCGCGGAGTTAAGAGAATTAAAGCTCAACTTCAAGAGTTGTTGAGCAAAGGCTTCATTAGACCAAGTGCATCTCCTTGGGGTGCTCCGGTTTTATTTGTGAAGAAGAAAGATGGGAGTTTCCGAATGTGCATAGATTACCGACAGTTGAACAAGGTAACTATTAAGAACAAGTACCCCATTCCTCGCATTGATGACTTGTTCGATCAGTTACAAGGTGCTTGTGTCTTCTCTAAAATTGACTTGAGGTCCGGTTACCACCAACTGAAAATACGAGCAACGGATGTGCCAAAGACTGCTTTTCGAACTAGGTATGGGCATTATGAGTTTGTGGTAATGTCGTTTGGTCTTACTAATGCCCCTGCTGCCTTCATGAGCTTGATGAACGGGATTTTCAAGCCATATTTGGATCTCTTTGTGATTGTGTTTATTGATGATATACTGATATACTCCAAAAGTAAGAAAGAACATGAGGAGCATTTGAAATTGGTGTTAGAGTTGTTGAGAAAGAAAAAGCTTTATGCGAATTCTCCAAGTGTGAGTTTTGCTAGATTCAGTGTCCTTCTTGGGGCACGTGGTTTCTAAGGATGGAGTGATGGTAGATCCATCTAAGATTGAGACGGTAAAGAATTGGGTAAGACCTACAAACGTGTCAGAAATAAGGAGTTTTGTGGGGTTAGCTAGCTACTACCGCCGATTCGTCAAGGGATTCTCTTCCATTGCTTCCCAATTGACGAACTTGACTAAGCAGAATGTTCCATTTGTATGGTCGGATGAGTGTGAGGAGAGCTTTCAGAAACTCAAGACTTTGTTGACTACCGCGCCTATCCTTACCTTGCCGGTAGAGGGTAGGACTTTGTTGTCTATTGTGATGCATCCTATTCTGGGTTGGGTGCGGTGCTAATGCAAGAGAAGAATGTGATTGCTTATGCTTCGAGGCAATTAAAAAACATGAGCGTAACTATCCGACCCATGATTTGGAGTTGGCCGCGGTAGTATTTGCACTAAAGCAATGGAGACACTATTTGTATGGGGTTAAGTGTGAAGTCTATACGGACCATCGTAGCCTACAGTATGTCTTCACTCAGAAGGACTTGAACTTGAGACAGAGGAGATGGATGGAACTACTAAAGGACTACGACATCACTATCTTGTATCATCCGGGGAAGGCGAATGTTGTGGCAGATGCCTTGAGTAGAAAGGCCGGAAGCATGGGAAGTCTAGCTCATTTGCAAGCTTCTAGACGCCCATTGGCTAGAAAGTGCAATTTTTGCTAATGACCTTATGAGGTTAGAAATAAATGAGAAGGGAGGATTGTTAGCTTGTGTAGAGGCAAAAATCCTCTTTCCTTGATCAAATTAAGGGGAAACAGTTTGACGATGAGAAACTAAGGGCGAATTCGAGATAAAGTGTTGCAAGGAGAGGCTAAGGAAGCAATAATCGATGGGAAGGTGTTTTGAGGATTAAGGGAGAGTATGTGTACCCCGCATCGATGATTTGATCACCACTATTCTGACAGAGGCCCATAGTTCCGGATATTCTATACATCCTGGTGCAACCAAGATGTATCGCGACCTAAAGCAACACTTCTGGTGGAGTAGAATGAAGCGAGATATTGTTGAGTTTGTTGCCAAGTGTCCAAATTGTCAACAAGTAAAGTATGAACACCAGAGGCCCGGAGGACACTTCAGAGGATGCCCATTCCTGAATGGAAGTGGGAGAGAATCGCGATGGACTTCGTGGTTGGTCTTCCAAAGACATTGGGTAAGTATGACTCCATTTGGGTGATTGTTGATAGGTTAACTAAGTCCGCTCATTCATTCCTGTCAAGGTGACCTACAATGCAGAGAAGTTAGCCAAGATCTACATCTCAGAGATCGTTCGGTTGCATGGAGTTCCCACTCTCCATTATATCAGATAGAGGTACGCAGTTTACTTCTAAGTTTTGGAGAACGTTGCATGCTGAATTAGGTACTAGGTTAGACCTTAGTACTGCATTTCATCCTCAGACAGATGGTCAGTCTGAGCGAACATTCAAGTTTTGGAGGATATGCTTCGCGCCTGTGTGATAGAGTTTGGTGGCCATTGGGATAGCTTTTTACCTTTGGCAGAGTTTTCATACAATAATAGCTATCACTCCAGTATTGACATGGCTCCATTTGAAGCATTGTATGGGAGGAGGTGTAGATCTCCCATTGGTTGGTTTGATGCCTTTGAAGTTAGACCTTGGGGGACTGATCTGTTGAGAGATTCTATGGAGAAGGTGAAAGCTATTCAAGAAAAGCTTTTTGCGGCTCAAAGTAGACAAAGGAGTATGCAGACCGAAAGGTTAGAGACTTGGAGTTCATGGAAGGTGAACAAGTCTTGTTGAAGGTTTCGCCCATGAAGGGGTGATGCGGTTTGAAAAAGAGGTAAGTTAAGCCCAAGGTATATTGGACCATTTGAAGTGCTTAAGAGAATAGGGGAGGTGGCTTATGAATTAGCCTTGCCCCAGGGCTGTCCGGAGTGCATCCGGTGTTTCATGTATCCATGTCGAAGAGATACCACGGAGATGGAAACTACATTATCCTTGGGATTCAGTTTTGTTGGATGAGAACTTGACTTATGAAGAGGAACCGGTTGCTATATTAGATAGAGAAGTTCGCAAACTGAGGTCGAGGGAGATTGCATCCATCAAAGTGCAATGGAAGAATCGACCGGTTGAAGAGGCTACTTGGGAGAAGGAGGCAGATATGCAAGAAAAATACCCACATCTGTTTACAGATTCAGGTACTCCTTTCGCCATTGTTTTTCTTCTTTTGATCGTTCGGGGACGAACGATGGGTAAATTGGTATCTATTGTAACGACCTTTTTAGTCGTTTTGAGCAGCAGATTGAAATTCTGGAAAAACTGGCTGGGACGACGGAAGTAGTGACGGACCGTCGTAGTCATGACGGCCCGTCATGGATGTTTCGTCCCATGACACTTAAAATTCTGAAATTGGGTACTGAAAATCGACTCTCTGTAAATTGTGACGGACCTGCAGACGTGCCGTCACACCCACGCGAACCGTCGTGAGTTTCCGTTGCAAAACACTTCAACGTTTGAGAATTTGGTTCGAGAAACGAGTTTCTTTGACCTGACGAGGACGACGTGCAGACGGACCGTCACAGGCGTGACGGACCGTCACAGTGTCCGTGGCGACGATAGACTTGGGCAGTGCGACGACCTGCGTGACGGACCGTCGCAGGCACGACGGCCCGTCACAGGTCACGCAGTCCCAGACAGTTTAGGATTTCTCCACACGTTTTAAGGGTCGTTTTTGACTATTCTTTCCTTAATTATAAAGATTGAGGGGTAACATTAATAGTCTAATTACTTAGGGGTTAAAAGGGTAACCTTAAGTGAATTAGTGGGGTTTTATTGTCCTTTTTCACACTTAATTACATGATTAATTAGGGTAAAGGAAAGAGGGTTTGAATAAAACAAAGAGAAAGAACAGAAAGAGAAGGAGAAATCGATCGAGAGAAGAAGTACAAAGCTTGGGAGATTTCTTGTTGATTCCATTCTTCGGTGGAGGTAGGTTATGGTTTTTATGTTACGATAATCGTAGTGAACTCTTGATAGTGTATGATATGTATTGATGATGTTGTAAACCTGTCTATGTGCTTAAATTGTATGCTTGCATGATTATGATTATGAAATTGTGATGAATTAACAAGCATGATGAAGCTATTGAATCTCAATCTTGAAAGAACCCTAATTCGCTTAATATATTATATAATAAGATTGATGATGCCTTAATATGAAAGAAGGCTTGATAAATTATATATAAGATTGATGATGCCTTAGTGTAAAAGAAGACTTGATGAATTAGGGGATCGGGTGCCACGTTCCGGTACCAGGATAGAATGAATATGGATCGGAGTGTCACGTTCCGACACCAGGATAGAATATGAGGATCGGAGTGTCACGTTCCGACACCAGGATAGAATATGAGGATCGGGTGCCACGTTCCGGTACCAGGATAGAATGAATATGAGGATCGGAGTGTCACGTTCCGACACCAGGATAGAATATGAGGATCGGAGTGTCACGTTCCGACACCAGGATAGAATATGAGGATCGGGTGCCACGTTCCGTACCAGGATAGAATGAATATGAGGATCGGAGTGTCACGTTCCGACACCAGGATAGAATATGAGGATCGGGTGCCACGTTCCGGTACCAGATAGAATGAATATGAGGATCGGAGTGTCACGTTCCGACACCAGGATAGAAAGTAGAGGAGCGGAGTGTCACGTACCGACACAAGAGGAAGAAAGATAATGAATCTTGAAAGATAATGAATATACTCAATCTAATGACTTAATTCCCAAATGAGTATGGTATTGAGGCTGGAGACCTCATGTGTGAACTTGACGGAAATTGTTAATGATAAAGTAATTGCTATTGCTACATGTTGAGTATTGTAGCTGATTTACATTATTATTGATATATATTGTTCCCTATTTTAGTTACCGATGATATCTACTCAGTACGTGTGGTTGTACTGACCCCCTACTTTTATGTTTTCCTTTTGTTATTTGTGTAATGCAGCAAACGTTCCGTCAACTTCGACTCCAGTAGATCAAGCCAGTCTTCACTCCATCGGAAATTCAGGGTGAGCTAATGCGTCTAGCTTGGACTGGGTCTTCTTCTTCAAGTCTTGATGCCTTGAACTTCCGGCATGGACTAGCTTTTTAGTTATATTTTGTTCTTAGACATTCCTAGTTAGTAATTAGAGATAGATGTTCTTGTGATGATGACTTCCAGATTTTGGGGATAATATATTAGTTTTGAATTGTTTTATTAATGAGTTTAAGTCTTCCGCATTTATTTATGTTGATATTGTACTAAAATGTTAAGGGTTAGATTGGTTGGTTCGCTCACATAGGAGGGTAAATGTGGGTGCCTGTCGCGTCCCCGATTTGGGTCGTGACACGTGACTGGCTTGAGTATGTATAATTCGTCACGTTTGTATAATTCGTCATATTTGAATAATTCACTACTAACAATTTTTCCTTTGATTTGAATTTTGTATAAGATTGTTTTATTTGTATATGACAATTATTTCCTTTGGTCTTTTAGTTTTATCACCATATACATTCAATTTATTTTTTTTGTTTAACTTTTTAAAGTTTGTATAAACGTGTAATTTCGAATTTTGTATGATATAATTATAAAATGTAATTTGTATAATATAATTTGTATCAATTTGTTATTTCGAGTTTTATCATATTTGTGTAATCCCAGACTTTGTATTACTTAATTATACATAAACACGCGAATTATACAAACGTATGTGCGAATTATATAAACGAGATGCGAATTATACAATTTTTTGTCATCTCGCTCGTCACTCTCCTCCCTCTTCCAATCTCGCTCGTCGGATATATAAATACATATCTATACCAATTAATATATACAATTATTTTGACAGATACACCTATACAATTCGTCTCTCTCCCACTCTGCCAGCTCTTGCTCACATCTATCCTCCATCTCTCTATCTCGTTCGCTTCCTACAACATTTAGCTACAACTAATTAGCAAAATATAACTATAAAGCGTATATAATTGAGCTATTTTTGAGTGGTCATATGCGAAAATTCTTCAATATAAAATAACACTAGTTTTCAATCAAAATTTAGAAAAGTCCGGCTTTAAAGTTTGCTCGCGATTTTATGTTTATCATTATATATAAATTTTATAGAAAGTTACGTCTTTTTTGTTAAACTAAGACATTGTTTAAATTGATTTAACAAAATAATATATTTTTAAATTTTTTTAGAAAACTAGTATTCCCTCTGTTTCTTTTTATATGTCACTCATACTGTAGATAGTTAGTTCATAATACTTATCATTTCATAAATTACAATATTCTTCGTCGTATACCCTTGATACTTAATTAGTCTTGAATATGAATATTTGACCAACTTAAAAAAAAATTAATAAGTAATTAATGTTCATTATAATTACATCATACATTGATTAAAGGTTTAAGTCATATGCATTCCCTTAAAATTGTGTGCATCATTTATTTAAACATCTCAATTAAAACTTGTACCTATTAAACACTTTAAATGTTCAAAACATGTGTCTATTAAGCACAAAATGTTGATGTGGCAAATCAAGTGTATATCAGTGCCTAGTAGCGCATGAATATGTTCCCAGTTTTTTTAAATAAAAATTTAGAATAAACTTAAAATTTTTTTTTGTCCTAATCATTAACTAAAATAATTAAAAATATTTTTTATTTAAAATAATGTTTTTAACTCATAAAGAAAGCAACCACATCCACCCCACCTCCACCCTACTCCTGTAGGCCATATCAATGGTCATCTTCTTCTTTCACCCCATTTTAAGCTTTTCAAACTTTTTTTTACTTTTTTTTTTCACTCTTTATAAATGAAATTTAATCTGTTAATATAATTTACAACAAGAAAAAAATGGAACATCGAAATGATAAAAGTAATTTTTGTTCATCTTTATTTCTGGTCAATCAACAAACATTTCCAATCATTTATTTAAAATGATATCAAAACATTTAATATAATTCATTTGAATCCTCTTGATTTCTCTTCATTGTCGATTTTGAATTTATCAACGTCGATTTATTTTTCATAAAAAATATCAGCAATCACTCCATTAATTAATCGTGCTTCATAATTTATTTCACTATTTACATTAGACTTAATTTCAATAGCTTGTAGTTTATTACAAGAAAAAAAAATAATCATTTCAAAGGAATAGAAAATGACACGTAACTATGAATGAAGAAGAAGAAGATAATGAGTAGGTGGATGGATTCGAGGAGCGGGTGGGGTAGATTTTCGTTTCTCTTCTTTTTGTTATCGCCGAAAAATTGAATTTTTTTTGTTAAAATCAGGATGGCCGGTGAAGAGAAGAAGAAGAAAGATGGGTGGGTGAGTTTGGGTAGGGATGGGGGGGTTTCTTTTTTTTTCTCCTTTTTGCTAATTAATTTTTTGGATTATTAATGGTTGGAGTTTTTATTTTCTTAAAAAAATTGAATATTTATTAGATTGGGTCCATGTGCCACATGCTGCAGTTTTATTGGTTGCTTTATAAAGATTGTGTGTGCATGACACACACTTCAGTTTAAAAGCTTATTATCATTTTGTGTTTAATAAGTACATATTTGTTAATATTAGAGTGTCTAATAGGTAGTAACCTTAGTTGAGGTGTTTAAATAAATTATACCGACAATTTTCGGGGGCTGCAGATGACTTTAGTCTTGATTAAATTATCTCACCATTGCACTACTCTTTAAATTTTGATTTGAAGAAGAAATTTCAACAAACAAATTGAAAATAAAAGACGGAGAAATAATAAAACAATAATCTTGAAACTTGAATTTTCAACAAATTTTATCAAGGAAGATATGAAATTTAAAAAAGTTTAAAGGATGTAAAAACAAAAGACTCAAACAAACTATGTGAAGGCCGATTTGAGAAAAATCAAAATTCAAATAAAAGAGTTCTACTCAGTCTCGATATGAATAAATTTTCTTCTTCCTAGTTTATCTTCAATTGAGGATTTATTAATGTCTGAATTTTCAGGTAACATTTCTAACATTTAATTGTGATTAATTTGATTTCCAGGTCTGAGAATCATACTTCAACTTGCAATAATTTAGATGAGAATTCATGGTAAATAAACATTTTAAATACATATACATAGGTTTTTTGTTTGTAAAACATTGTACAGTTAGTATAGATAGGTTTAATGGGTTTAAATGGGTGGATATTTAAATGGATAAATTACCTATATATACATTTTTATTTTCTATAATTTCCATTATTCCCTACCATTTTAAAATATTTCTAAAATTTCTTATTATTTGATCTTAATTTTTAAGCCAAGCACATACATAAGTATCCCAACCTTGACACGTGATTTTCTTCCTTTTATCACTCCTTTTTTCTCTCCCTAATTTCACTCTACAATCTTATCAGTTACAATTTTCATATCGATCTGATTTCAAAAGGATTTCCTACAATCTTATCAGTTAGAATTTTCATATCAATTTTATTTTCAAAAGGATTCTCTCTCCGGTAAATCAAATGTAAACTACTCAATTGATATACTGTGTTTCCTTCAAAGTCGTCTTCTTCAATTTTATTATTTCTAGTCTTTATTTCTTGATGCATATGGATCAAGACCATTCTTTTAGTGTTGATATTACTCAACTAATCAAAGAAGGATGCATCTTCACTGTCTAAATAGATGTGGAATAAACGCTCAAAAAGGCAAAAAGTCAATCTAATGGTGGCTTTGGTAAAGACTTTGGATCGAGATTCATAGGTGACGTCTATGTTAATAGTAAAAAAAAAGATATAAGAGTGAATGTTGATAAGGAGAATGAAAAGAAGGAAGTACCTTCGTTTTCTAATGTAAATGTAGGAAAAAGTTGGTATACATTTGTCTTCTAAAGTAATAGCTGAGAAGGAGAAGTCAAAATAGATCAGATTGTTGAGTTTTTTTTCGATTTTTTATTGTTCATCTTTTTCTGATATATATGAGTTCAGATTTTTAATGTATCAAGTTGTTTTTGTTTCTTAAATTAATGTATAATGTCTTCGCTTCAACATTATGATACATTATAATTTTATTATGTACAATGCATTGTGTTCAAATTACTTAAATTATTTTACGGTTATAGTTTGGGATACATTAACTAAATTTTTAATGTATCTAGTCAATTTTATTTCTTAAATTAATGTATAATGTCTTTGTTTTAACACTATGATACATCATAATCTATCATACACAGTGTATTGTGTTGAGATATTAGTTTTGTTACATAACTTAATTAGTTTTGATACTTGATATAAAACTTTTACCAAATGTATCATTTATCATGTATCTAGGTGTTGCTGTGTATCTTCTATCTTATTTAAATTTAGAAGAAATATGTATATGTACACATTACATGATACATTTATACATTAAGTGTCACACAATTATGTATCAGATTCACAAACAGTAATACGCAAATGTTATTATCAAAAGTTTGTTTAGTTCGAGGCAAAATATGAAGTTCTTGCAGCTATGCATCTGATACAATAAACATGGAGCGCATTAATACATATATTAATCATGTATTTGATACACAACATAATGGATTATGTACACAACGTTATGTCTTTTAAAAGTGCTAATATCAAATACAATTTTTTTTATCAAACGCACAAATTGTGAGTTAGAGACACAATTTTATGGAACACAATATTACATCTACTAAATCATATTAATTGATACATGATATAATGTATCAGATACACAACATTCTATTATTGCATGAACAAATATACAATTTTCTACATGATACGTAAATTTGAATTTCTACTAATTATATCTTATCAACTACTTTAAAGTAATGTATCAATCTCAAACTTTAAATCTTATGGAAATAATTACTTATTTAATGTATCTGGTAAAAATATAACAATTATCAATTTAAACGGGATACATAAATAGTAATGTATTGATAAATCTATCCATCTCAGAAACAAAATTCAGAAAACGATTACACAACACTATAAAAGGTATGAATGATTCATCAAAGCTATGCATCTCTTCAGTCTTTCTGTTGGTTGTATCAATCCATAGCGGATACATTAAAAATTCAAACTCTTATTTCTTTACCTCAACGATGTATCAGATAACCAGTTTTTCCTCAACTCATCGATCTTTAATTCAAATGCAATGGTTGGCTTGAGATTCACAAATCAATTTTTTGACCAACAATAATTTCATCACTTTTGTATCATTCATACCTACCCTCACTTTCTCAGGTTTTAGAATGTCTCAACAAGATGGACATGTTCATGTTGTATCAATACAATTTATCGATAAGTTTGATTAAAAAAATGAGATTTGTTTTAGAAAGAATGAGAATAACAATTTTATGATACATCAACTAATGTATTTTGAAATACAAATTGAAGTGGTCAGCAACTTCTTTTATCATCTCTTACTGTGGTGCCACGATTTGAGATGAGATGAAGAGTATGCTAAGTAGCAGAATCAACATTTTCTTGTGATTTCCTTCAACTATATATCGAATTTTCAAGTTTATCTCATTTCATCGATCTAGTGCAATGTTGTATTTGAGATTCACAAAAGAAATTATTTTTCAACGACTATTCATGATGTATCTTATCAAATTTTTGACAAATTTGAATCTAATATGAACACGAGACGATGAATAGAGAGAAAAAAATGAATTTTGAATTTGTTGATTCTGGAAGGATTGGTTGAATTGTTTGAAGCTAGAAGGATTTGGAAGAGAATTGAAACATTAAAATTTGAATTTTGAATTAATTGAAGTTGTTACCATTTGAGAAAGATTGACAGCAAATTGATTAGCTTGATTTGTGATACTCAAATTCAAAATTGATTCTCTTTCCTTTAAAAGTGTAAGTGATTTTCTTTTAATGTATTGAAATTAATGTATCTAAATTATTTTCTATGCATCTGGATAGCACTGATTTTGAAGGAATTTTGGTAAATTGATAAAGAGTATAGATAAAATGTTATTCAGGTTTTACACTATGAAATTCAAGTAAGTTATACTTAAAATAATATTTGGGTTATGTAAAATTCAATAGAAAATGTTATCTCACCCAAATATTTGATGACACTAGATTTGTTTGTTTTAGGGGTAAATATGAGGGGGGGGGGAAATAAGGATAGGGGCATCGATTGACCAATAGGTTAATTGGGGTAGTAATTATCCAAATTAAATAAATGGCCTAATTCATCGGGGGCCCCGTAAACTTGGCACTAATTTTAACTTAGATATCTTAACTAAGTTTTGTTCATTTTAGACACCTCATGTCATGTCTCGTTGTGTCATTTTAACATTTTTTACTGACATGGCCTAGAGAGTGTAACACACTCACTACCAGCGCGTGAAAGACTAATTTATTCATTTTTAATTTTATTTTTTTTCATTTTCTT
>JAKWIY010001637.1:0-17407 GCA_027704805.1 Solanum corneliomulleri | reverse complement strand
AAGATAAAGTTCAAGTTCAAGTTCATCATAGATTCAAGAACAAGCTTTAAAGCCCTGAATTTATATTTGAAAAGGCGAATTCAGAGGAATTATAGAGATTGTAACACTCGCATTTGAAATAATAAAACGATTGTTGCTATAATTTTCCGTTCTTGATTATTGTTTTCTCGACGCGAATTTTATTGTCTACAATCTCTTCTTCTTCCTCTCTTCTTCTTCTTCTTCTTCTTCTTCATGCTAATTCTATTCTGATTTACAGCACATGGTATCAGAGCAATAATAGTTAGTTAGGATCAAAATTGTTTAAACTCGATCAGGAAAAGTTGAAGCAACGATGGCAGCTGTGGATAATGAATTACCAGAAAAAAACTAAGTCATAATCACCCATTGTTTTTGAATAACATCGATAATTCAGGTGTTATGCTAGTCTCGGTTCAGCTATCTGGATCTGAGAACTTTTTGGTGTGGAGCAGAGCTATGAGAATAGCCATTTTGGGAAGAAATAAGCTAGGATTCATTGATGAATCTTGCAAGAAGGAAGCATATGGAGAAAACTTGAAGAATTTGTGGGAACGATGTAATGCCATTGTTCTGTCATGGATAATGAACTGTGTATCAAAAGAATTACTTAGTGGGATTGTTTACTCAACAAATGCAGCAGAAGTGTGGAAGGAATTGAGTGAAAGGTATGATAAAGTGGATGGAAGTCAAATTTACCAATTACACAAAGAAATTGCAACTATCAGTCAAGGTATGAGTACAATTTCAGTGTATTTTTCTAGATTGAGAGAACTATGGGTAGAGTATTATAGTTTGGTTCCTATATCTAGTTGTGATTGTCCTGGTTCAAGAGATCTCAGTACGTTTATGCATAATCAAAAATTGTTGCAGTTTCTCATGGGTCTTAATGAGTCATATGATCAAGCAAGAGGCCAGATTCTTATGATGATGTTGTTGGGTTTTAGCAAGTGTGAATGGGAAAAGAAAAGAGAGAATATCAAAAGTGAGGGAACTACTTTGGAGGAAAAATGAAAAGTCATTTGCAAAGTGCAAATGAAAAGTCATTTCTTTGGATTTGGATTTGGATTTGGCAAATGATGTGATTGATTGATAAATTTTTTGGACAAAATTTATTTAATCAATTTTTGTTAAATCAAATAAATCCTGTTAATATTATCTCTTATTAATTTGCGGGTAACAGTAACATTCCGAAAAGTCGTTACTTTCCAAAAAGTCGTTATTTTCCTAACAGACACAATTTTTCAAAAAGTTGTTATTTTTTCCAAAAGACACAACTTTCTGGATAAAATGGGTCTGAACAGATTTCACTGAACAGACATGTTCCTTGCTGAAAATGGCTATAAAAGGAAGTCAATTTTTGATTTTTTAATCACTGAAAATTTTTGTTTCTCTGCATTTATTTTTCTCTCAAATAAAATCAAAGTGTCGATCGACTGAGTTTGTGTTACTTGTTGCTGTTCTTAAGTTCGTTGAAGTTAAAGAAGTTTGAGGTACCGCTATTTCTTTAACAGGTTTAATCCATTTTATCTTGAGAGAAATTAATCCATAACCTTGGGTACAGTGAGGGGATTAAATTTCTTAAGGACACACAGTAGTTTCTGTGGACTCGGATTAATTCTTGTATTCTATATTATTTTCTGCTTCATCTTATTTCTGTTTCTGTTTCTGTTTATTAACTTTATAAATACAAGTTATTGTAAGAATAACAATCTTAAGAAATTTAAACAGTTTCTGTATTTGAGGTTTCTGGAGATTAAAACCTTTATGGTTTTCTACTCTGCTTGAATTTTTAAATTCATTCGATTAACGATTAAAAGAACATAAAAACTTTATCGTTAAATCAGAAACAGTTTGTGTAAAGATTTGTTCTTTACTGTTAGTATTTTAATAACTTAATTTTATCTGCCATTGTGACAGAAATAAAAATAAAAATGACTAATTCAAGTCAAACAAATGCTGGAACAGTAAGTGCTGCAACAACAACGGTTGCACATAATCGTTCAAATGCTGCCTTAGCACCGGCTGAGAAACATGCAAAGTTTTCTAGAGTCGAATTTAAGATATGGCAGCAAAAGATGTTCTTCTATCTCACTACGTTGAGTCTGCAGAAGTTCATCAATGAGAATGTTCCTGTTATGTCAGATGAAACTCCGGCTGATGAACGATTCTTGGTAATAGAAGCATGGACACACTCAGATTTTTTGTGTAAAAATTATATTTTGAGTGGTCTGCAATATGATTTGTACAATGTGTACAGCAATGCAAAAACCTCAAAGGAACTCTGGGATGCTTTAGAAAAGAACTACAAAACAGAAGATGCCGGAATGAAGAAATTCATTGTGGCAAAAAATCTGGACTTTAAGATGATAGACAGTAAGACTGTCGTCACCCAAGTTCAAGAATTGCAGGTCATAATCCATGATCTCCTTGCTGAAGGTATAAATTTATTTAATGCCTATGTTAGAAATATTAAGTTTTCCCTTAATACTCACATAACCTTTAATGTAGGATTGATTGTGAATGATGCTTTTCAAGTGGCTGCAATTATTAAAAAGTTACCTCCATTGTGGAAGGACTTTAAAAACTACTTGAAACACAAACGCAAGGAGATGACTGTTGAAGATCTCATAGTAAGGTTGAGAATCGAAGAGGATAATAAGGCTGCAGAAAAGAGGTCACGTGGTAATTCAACAATATCTGGAGTAAATTTTGTTGAAGAAGATACCACAAAATTAAAGAAAAGAAAGAAAACATCTGGTCCAAAAAGCAATCCTCCTAAGAAGAAATTCAATGGAAACTGCTTTAATTGTGGTAAACATGGTCATAGGGCTAATGAATGCCGGGGTCCTAAGAAGGACAAGAAAAAGAAAGATCAAGCAAACTTGGCTGAATCCAAAGGAGAAGTGGACGATCTCTGTGCAATGCTTTCAGAATGTAACTTGGTTGGAAATCCAACAGAATGGTGGATAGATTCTGGTGCCTCATGCCATGTTTGTGCCAACAAAGAATTATTTTCATCATATACTTCAGCACTTACAGATGAAAAATTGTTTATGGCAAACTCCGTTGTTGCAAAGGTGGAAGGAACTGCAAAGTCCTATTAAAGATGACATTAGGCAAGGTGGTGACTTTGAATAGGGTCTCATATGTTCCAGAATTGAGAAAGAATTTAGTTTCAATTCCAGTTCTGACCAAGAATGGATTTAAATGTGTATTTGTTTCTGATAAAGTAGTAGTAAGCAAAAATGATATGTATGTAGGAAAAGGCTACCTTAGTGATGGCCTTTTCAAAGTCAATGTAATTGCAGTTGATAAGAATAAAGATTTTGCTTCTTCTTACTTGCTTGAGTCTAAATGTTTATGGCATGAACGTTTGGGACACGTTAATAACAAAACCTTGCGAAAACTGATTAACGTAAATATTTTGCCAAAATTTGAGTGCAATAAATCAAAATGTCAAATTTGTGTTGAATCTAAGTATGCTAAGCATTCTTATAAATCTGTTGAAAGGAATTCAAATCCTTTAGAATTGATTCACACTTATATTTGTGAAATGAAGTCAACACCATCACGTGGTGGGAAAAATATTTCATAACATTTATTGACGATTGCACTAGATATTGTTATGTCTATTTGCTAAATAGTAAGGATGAAGCAATAGATGCATTTAGGCAATATAAAACTGAAGTTGAAAATTAGTTAGATAAAAAGATCAAAATGATCAGAAGTGATAGAGGTGGAGAATATGAATCTCCATTTGCAGAAATATGTTTAGAAAATGGAATAATCCATCAAACTACTGCTCCCTACACTCCTCAGTCTAATGCAGAAAGAAAAAAATCAAACTTTAAAAGAAATGATGAATGCATTACTTATAAGTTCAGGTTTACCACAGAACTTGTGGGGGGAAGCTATCCTTACAGCAAATCAGATATTTAACAGAGTGCCTCACTCAAAGACAAATGTAATTCCATATGAGAAATGGGAAGGTAGAAAACCCAATTTGAAATATTTCAAAGTGTGGGGGTGTCTAGCCAAAGTCCAAGTTCCTATACCTAAGAGGGTAAAAATAGGACCTAAGACTGTGGATTGTGTATTCATTGGATATGCGACAAACAGTAAGGCATGTCGATTTTTGGTTCATAAGTCCGAACATCCGGATATTCATAATAATACGGTAATGGAATCAGATAGTGCTGAATTTTTTGAACATATCTATCCGTATAAAACTAGACTTGAGTCATCTAGTGGGGGATCTAAACAACCCAGAGAAGAACCAAAAGAGAATGAACCAAATGAAGAAAATCCAAGACGCAGTAAACGTCAAAAGACATCTACTTCATTTGGATCAGATTTTGTAACATTTCTTCTTGAAAGTGAGCCTCAAACATTCAAGGAAGCATGTTGTCTAGTGACTCAACCTCTTGGAAGGAGGCTGTTATAGTGAAATTGAATCAATCTTAAGCAATCATACTTGGGAGTTGGTTGATCTTCCTCCAGGGAACAAACCCTTGGGTTCAAAATGGATCTTTAAAAGGAAGATGAAAGACGATGAAACTATTGACAAATATAAAGCAAGACTTGTTGTCAAAGGTTTTAGACAAAAGAAGGTCTTGATTATTTTGACACATATTCACCAGTGACTAGGATTACATCAATTCGGATGTTAATTGCACTAGCTGCAGTATACGGTCTTGAAATTCATCAAATGGATGTTCAATTGGACTATGCTAGTGTATTGAGAAGCTTAATGTATGTCATGAATTGTACAAGACTAGACATAGCTTGCGCTATCAGTAAACTGAGTCGATACATAAGTAATCCTAATCATAATCATTGGTTGGCAATGAAGAGAGTTTTGGGATACTTAGATGTGTAACGACCTGTTTAGTCGTTTTGAGCAGCAGACTTTAATTCTGGAAAAACTGGCTGAGACGACGGACACCACGACGGACCGTCATGGGCACGACGGACCGTCGAGGGTGTCTCGTTCCAAAACACTTAGGAATTCTGAAATCTGAGTACAAAAATCGACTCTCTGAACTTTGTGACGGACCTGCAGGACGGACTGTCACAGGCACGACAAACCGTCGTGAGCCCCGTTTCAAAACACTTCAACTTTTGAGAATTTGGTACGGGGAACGAGTCTCTAAACGTCATGACGGAAGTGTAGGACGGACCGTCACAGGTGTGACGGGCCGTCACAGACTCCTTAGTGAAAAATGGAGTTCTAGATGTTGCGACGACCTGCATGACGGACCGTCGCAGGCACGACGGGCCGTCACAGGTTGCGCAAATCCCAGACTGGGTCGGATTTCTTTACACGTTTTAAGGGACGTTTTTGACTATTCCTGCCTTAATTATAAAGTTAGTGGGTTAATATTAATAAGTCTAATTACTTGGGGGTTAAAAGAGGTAACCTTAAGTTAATTAGTGGGTTATTATTGCCATCTTTTATTCTTAATTATATGCTAATTAGGGTAAAAGAAAGAGGGTTTGAATAAGAAAAAGAGAAAGAACAAAGATAGAGAGAGAGGAATCGATCGAAGAGGAAGAGCACAAAGCTGGGAAATTGCTTGTTTGAATTCAATTCTTCGGTGGAGGTAGGATATGGTTTTTATGCTATTCGTAGAAGACTCTTAATAGCGAATGATATGTGTTGGTAGTATTATAAAGTCTTCTATATGCTTAATTGTATGCTTGCATGAATATGATTATGTGATTTTGATAAAACAAGCATGATGAAAACTATTGAATACCAAATCTTGAAATAAACTTTAATATACATTATTAATGATGATGCCTTGGTATAAAAGAAGGCTTGATGAATTAAAGTAATGGGATTGATGATGCCTTGGTATAAAGAAGGCTTGATGAATTGATAGAATGAGATTAGGGGATCGGAGTGTCACGTACCGACACATATTAGTGGGACGGGTGTCACGACCGACACGTAGAATTAGGGGATCAGAGTGTGTCACGTACCGACACATATTAGTGGACGGGGGTGTCACGAACCAACACGTAAAATTAGGGGATCGGAGTGTCAGTACCGACACATATTAGTGGGACGGGTGTCACGAACCAACACGTAGAATTAGGGGATCGGAGTGTCACGTACCGACACATATTAGTGGGACAGGTGTCACAAACCGACACGTAGATTAGGCGATCGGATGTCCACGTACCGACACATATTAGGGGATCGGGTGTCACGAACCGACACGTAGAATTAGGGGATCGGAGTGTCACGTACCGACACATAGTAGTAGGGGATCGGAGTGTCACGTACCGACACAAGAGGATGAAAGATAATGAATCTTGAAGATGATAATATACTCAACATAATGAACTTAATTCCCAAATGAGCATGGTATTGAGGTTTGAGCCCTCAGGGATGAACTTGATGGTACTATGATGATACTTGTTGTTGCTACATGTTGAGTTTATAGTTGATTTATGATATTAACTAATCATATATATTGTTTTCTATTTTGAGTTGGCCGATGATATCTACTCAGTACTCGTGGTTTGTACTGACCCCTACTTTTTGTTTTGCCTTCTTGTTTATTTGTGGAGTGCAGCAAACGTGCCGTCGTCTTCAACTCAACAGTAAATCTAGCCAGTCTTCACTACATCGGAAATTCAGGGTGAGCTAACGCGTCTAGCTTGGACTGGATCTTCTTCTTCAAGTCTTGATGCCTTGAACTTCCGGCATGGACTAGCTTTTTTACTTGTTTTAGCTTCTTAGAATATTCTTAGTTAGTAATTTGATCATAGATGTTCTTGTGATGATGACTTCCAGATTTTGGGGATAATAATAATTAGTTTTGAATTGTTTTTTTATTAATGATTTTAAGTCTTCCGCATTATTTTCTGTTGATATACATTGAAATGTTAAGGGTTAGATTGGTTGGTTCGCTCACATAGGAGGGTAAGTGGGGTGGTCCAGTCCGCGGCGCGGTTTTGGTCGTGACAGACTTGGTATCAGAGCATTAGGTTCATTGGTCTCATCACACAAGAACGAGTCTAGTAGAGTCTTAAGGAACGGTAGGGGGACGCCTTTACTTTCTTTCTTGAGAGGCTATAAGACTTTAGGAAAATTCATTCTTTCATTCTTTTCTTTCATGCTACTACTTGAGTCCAATTGGTATCTAGGTGATACAAATTGGTATCTGACCATCTTCACTCTATTTCGCAGATGGTTAGAACTAGAGCAGCGCCCCAGCACACAGCGACCCTGGCAAGGCTGGATGCGTCAGAGCCAGCCACTGGGGCTGTAGCTCGAGGGGGATCAGTGGCAAGAGGCCGTGGGAGGACGTCCTCTAGAGGAAGAGGACGAGCACCTAGCCCATCTGGTACTAGGGCGGTGACTCCTCCACCGACTGAGGAAGCGATAAGAGAGGGTGAGGAAGGGGAGAATGAACAAGCACAGAATCAGGAATTGCCACCCCAACCTACCCCAGAGATAATCAATCAGGTTCTTGCTTATCTTAGCGGGTTATCTGATCAGGGTCAGGCACCTCCAGTGGTTTCTGCACCAACACCTCCGGTTTCAGAGGTACAACATGCTGCTACTATGGCTCCCCGCATGGATGCCTCATTGGAAATAGGCACATTTCCACGTCTGACTACTGGGCCTATAATGACAAATGATCAGCATGAACTTTTCAGTAAGTTCTTGAAATTGAAACCTCCAGTCTTTAAGGGTGCAGAATCAGAGGATCCTACGATTTTCTTTTCTGGTTGATTGTCATGAGCTACTACACAAGATGGGTATAGTGGAGCGGTTCGGTGTTGAGTTCGTGAGTTATCAGCTTCAAGGGAACGCCAAAATGTGGTGGCGGTCACATGTTGAGTGTCAACCAACAGAGGCACCGCCTATGACTTGGGCCTCATTCTCTAGCCTTTTATGGAGAAGTATATCCCAAGGACTTTGAGAGATAGAAAAAAGATGAGTTCTTGAGTCTAGAGCAAGGTAGAATGTCGGTTAATGCATATGAGGCTAAGTTTCGTGCATTATCCAGGTATGCCACTCAACTCTGTTTCAGTCCCCAAGAGCGGATTCGCCGGTTTGTGAAGGGGTTGAGGTCAGAATTGCGGATTTCGGCCTTACAGATAGCGGCAACGGCAAAATCCTTCCAAGAGGTGGTAGACTTTGTGATAGAGGTGGAAGGAGTGAAGCCAGATGACTTCACCACGACATCGACATCAAAAAGGTTTCGAAAGGGAGGTGAGTTCAATGGTTCTATATTAATAGAGGATAGGGTTCTGGAGGTTACTCAGTTCGATCAATTCAGTCTTCATTACAGACTGTAGTTGGGGGTCCACCTCAGATCGGTCAACACTTCTCTGAGAGACCTATGCCTGACTCCAGAGAGTGTTATGGATGTGGGGAGATTGGACATATTAGGAGGAATTGTCCAAAACAGAGTTACAGACCCCCAATAGCTAGAGGTAGAGGTGGTTATGGTAGAGGTCATTTTTCTGGAGGACGTGGTGGTCGAGGCAATGGTGGTCACCAAAACGGCCAAGGTGATGGGCAAACTGGAGCCACTACGGCCCAACATGGTAGGGGCAACGGACAGACGGGTGATAGGGCCCATTGTTATGCTTTCCCTGGGAGATCTGAAGCGGAGACATCAGATGCTGTCATCACAGGTAATCTTTTGATTTATGATTGCATGGCTTCTGTATTGTTTGATCCTGGATCCACATTTTCTTATGTATCTTCCTCATTTGCTAATGGTCTAAATTTACATTGTGAATTACTGACATGCCTATTCGTGTTTCTACTCCGGGGGGGAGTCTGTGATAGTCGAAAAGGTATATAGGTCTTGTTTGGTGAGTTTTGTGGGGAGCAACACTTATATAGATTTGGTTATCTTAGAAATGGTTGACTTTGATGTAATTCTGGGTATGACTTGGCTTTCTCCGAATTTTGCGATCTTGGATTGTAATGCTAAAACTGTGACGTTAGCCAAGCCTGGGACAAACCCGTTAGTGTGGGAGGGCGACTACACTTCCAGTCCGATTCGTATTATCTCCTTTCTTCGTGCTAAGAGAATGGTTAGTAAAGGGTGTTTAGCTTTCTTGGCACATCTCAAGGATGACACTACTCAAGTAACTTCGATTGAGTCAGTTTCGGTAGTCCGTGAGTTTCTGGATGTGTTCCCTGCAGATCTTCCTGGCATGCCACCGGATAGGGATATTGACTTCTGCATTGATTTGGAACCGGGGTACGCCCCATTTCTATACCCCCTTATAGAATGGCTCCCGTAGAGTTAAGAGAGTTAAAGGCCCAACTTCAAGAGTTGTTGAGCAAAGGCTTCATTAGACCAAGTGCATCTCCTTGGGTGCTCCGGTGTTATTTGTGAAGAAGAAGGATGGGAGCTTTCGGATGTGCATAGACTACAGGACAACTGAACAAGGGAACTATTAAGAACAAGTACCCCATTCCTCGCATTGATGACTTATTCGATCAGTTACAAGGTGCTTGTGTCTTCTCTAAAATTTGACTTTGGTTCCGGTTATCACCAATTGAAAATACGAGCAAAGGATGTGCCAAAGACTGCTTTCGAAACTAGGTATGGGCATTATGAATTTGTGGTAATGTCTTTTGGTCTTACTAATGCCCCTGCTGCTTTCATGAGCTTGATGAATGGGAGTTTTAAGCCATATCTAGATCTCTTGTGATCGTATTTATTGATGATATACTGATATACTCGAAGAGTAAGAAGGAACATGAGGAAGCATTTGAGAATGGTGTTAGAGTTATTGAGGAAGAAGAAGCTTTATGCCAAATTTTCCAAGTGTGAGTTTTGGCTAGATTCAGTGTCCTTCTTGGGACACGTGGTTCTAAGGATGGAGTGATGGTGGATCCATCTAAGATTGAGACAGTGAAGAATTGGGTGAGACCTACAAACGTGTCAGAAATAAGGAGTTTTGTTGGTTTAGCTAGCTACTACCGCCGATTTGTCAAGGGGTTCTCTTCTATTGCTTCCCAATTAACGAACTTGACTAAGCAAAATGTTCCATTTGTGTGGTCGGATGAGTGTGAGGAAAGCTTTCAGAAGCTCAAGACCTTGTTGACTACTGCACCAATTCTTACCTTGCCAGTAGAGGGTAAGAACATCATCGTTTATTGTGATGCATCCTATTCTGGGTTGGGTGCAGTGTTAATGCAAGAGAAGAATGTGATTGCTTATGCTTCGACGCAATTAAAGGTGCATGAACGTAACTATCCGACCCACGATTTGGAGTTGGCCGCGGTAGTATTTGCACTAAAGCAATGGAGACACTATTTGTATGGGGTTAAGTGTGAGGTCTATACGGATCATCGTAGCCTACAATATGTCTTTACTCAAAAAGATTTGAACTTGAGACAGAGGAGATGGATGGAACTACTGAATGACTACACATCACTATCTTGTATCATCCGGGAAAAGCAAATGTTGTGGCGGATGCTTTAAGTAGAAAGGCCGGAAGCATGGGAAGTCTAGCTCATTTGCAAGTTTCTAGACGCCCATTGGCTAGAGAGGTTCAGAATCTGGCTAATGACCTTATGAGGTTAGAAATAAATGAGAAGGGAGGATTGTTAGCTTGTGTGGAGGCAAGATCTTCCTTCCTTGACAAGATTAAGGGAAAGCAGTTTAACGATGAGAAATTGATCCGGATCCGAGATAAAGTATTGCGAGGAGAGGCTAAAGAGGCAATAATTGATGAAGAAGGTGTTTTGAGGATTAAGGGAAGAGTATGTGTGCCTCGTGTTGATGACTTGATCCACACTATTCGTATAGAGGCTCATAGTTCCGGATATTCGATACATCCTGGTGCAACCAAGATGTACCGCGACCTAAAACAACACTTTTGGTGGAGTAGAATGAAGCGTGACATTGTGGACTTTGTTGCCAAATGTCCAAACTGTCAGCAGGTGAAGTATGAACACCAGAGGCCCGGAGGAACACTTCAGAGAATGCCCTTTCCTGAATAGAAGTGGGAGAGAATCGCAATGGACTTTGTGGTTGGTCTTCCAAAGACCTTGGGTAAGTATGACTCTATTTGGGTGATTGTTGATAGGTTAACTAAGTCTGCCCACTTCATTCCGGTCAAGGTGACCTACAATGCAGAGAAGTTAGCCAAAATCTACATCTCAGAAATCGTTCGACTGCATGGAGTTCCACTCTCCATTATATCAGATAGAGGTACGCAATTTACTTCTATGTTTTGGAGAACATTGCATGCGGAATTAGGTACTAGGTTGGACCTTAGTACTGCGTTTCACCCTCAGACTGATGGTGAGTCTGAGCGAACGATTCAAGTGTTGGAGGATATGCTTCGTGCATGCGTGATAGAATTCGGGGGCCATTGGGATAGCTTCTTACCCTTGGCAGAGTTTTCATACAATAACAGCTATCACTCCAGTATTGACATGGCTCCATTTGAAGCATTGTATGGGAGGAGGTGTAGATCTCCCATTGGTTTGTTCGATGCATTTGAGGTTAGACCTTGGGGTACTGACCTCTTGAGGGATTCGTTAGATAAGGTGAAGTGCATTCAAGGAAGCGCAAAGTAGGCAAAAGGAGTATGCAGACCGAAAGGTTAGAGACATGGAGTACATGGAGGGTGAACAAGTCTTGTTGAAGGTTTCACCCATGAAAGGGGTGATGCGGTTTGGAAAAAGGGGTAAACTAAGTCCAAGGTATATCGGACCATTTGAAGTACTAAAGCGAGTAGGGGAGGTGGCTTATGAATTAGCCTTGCCTCCAGGACTGTCCAGAGTGCATCCGGTATTTCATGTGTCCATGTTGAAAAGGTACCATGGGGATGGAAACTACATCATCCGTTGGGATTCTGTTCTGCTTGATGAGAATTTGACTTATGAAGAGGAACCCGTTGCTATTTTAGATAGAGAAGTTTGCAAGTTGAGGTCGAGAGAAATTGCATCCATCAAAGTTCAATGGAAAAATCGACCGGTTGAAGAGGCTACTTGGGAGAAGGAGGCAGATATGCAAGAAAAATACCCACATCTGTTTACAGATTCAGGTACTTCTTTTTGCCCTTGTTTTTCTTCTTCTTGATCGTTCAAGGACGAACGATGGGTAAATTGGTATGTATTGTAACGACCTGTTTAGTCGTTTTGAGCAGCAGACTTTAATTCTGGAAAAACTGCCTGAGACGACGGACACCACGACGGACCGTCGAGGGTGTCTCGTTCCAAAACACTTAGGAATTCTGAAATCTGAGTACAGAAATCAACTCTCTGAACTTTGTGACGGACCTGCAGGACGGACTATCACAGGCACGACGAACCGTCGTGAGCCCCGTTTCAAAACACTTCAACTTTTGAGAATTTGGTATGGGTAACGAGTCTCTGAACGTCATGACGGAAGTGCAGGACGGACCGTCACAGGTGTGACGGGCCGTCACAGGTGTGACGGGCCGTCACAGACTCCTTAGTGAAAAATGGAGTTCTAGATGTTGCGACGACCTGCATGACGGACCGTCGCAGGCACGACGGGCCGTCACAGGTTGCGCAAATGCCAGACTGGGTCGGATTTCTTTACACGTTTTAAGAGACGTTTTTGACTATTCTGCCTTAATTATAAAGTTAGTGGGTTAATATTAATAAGTCTAATTACTTGGGGTAAAAGAGGTAACCTTAAGTTAATTAGTGGGTTATTATTGCCATCTTTTATTCTTAATTATATGTTAATTAGGGTAAAAGAAAAAGGGTTTGAATAGAAAAAGAGAAAGAACAAAGATAGAGAGAGAGGAATCGATCGAAGAGGAAGAGCACAAAGCTGGGGAATTGCTTGTTTGAATTCAATTCTTCGGTGGAGGTAGGTTATGGTTTTTATGCGCGTAGTAGACTCTTAATAGCGAATGATATGTGTTGGTAGTTATAAAGTCTCTATATGCTTAATTGTATGCTTGCATGAATATGATTATGTGATTTTGATAAAACAAGCATGATGAAAAAACTATTGAATCCCAAATCTTGAAAGAAACTTTAATATACATTATTAATGATGATGCCTTGGTATAAAAGAAGCTTGATGAATTAAAGTAATGGGATTGATGATGCCTTGGTATAAAGAAGGCTTGATGAATTGATAGAATGAGATTAGGGGATCGGAGTGTCACGTACCGACACATATTAGTGGGACGGGCGTCACGAACCGACACGTAGAATTAGGGGATCGGAGTGTCACGTACCGACACATATTAGTGGGACGGGTGTCACGACCTGACACGTAGAATTAGGGGATCGGAGTGTCACGTACCGACACATATATGACAATCGATATTTTTTCATGTGCTTGGTTTAGATTGTACCAACAACATCTACACTTCAACACTAATAAGGTATATACGGATTGATATCATAATACATAGATGTTGTATATTGTACCTACTAGAGTATGACACTTAAATATAAATTGTAGTTAGTATAATTTAAAAGGGAGAATGATTCACTAACAAAAAAACTTATTGAAATTTATTAAATTAAATAAGTTTAAATAAGTAATGTAAAGGTCCACATAGATTATGTATTGGGGTGAAGCTAAATGATTTATGAGAAAGAGTTGTAGTTAGACAATCAACATATACAAACTAATGTCTTAAGAGAACACAAGTATGAATTAGTAATAGTTATGTGTGGTTATACAATCAACATCTTTACAACATAAGCATGTGATCATATATGAGTCCATATAAATTGGGGTGATAATCAACAATATGTGATTGAACAAGTGACATCCTCACAACATACTTATATTTTCTCAAACATTGTTCGTATGTTAATTGTATAACCACAACTCTTTCTCGTACATCACTAATCACCACACCCAATTTATATTGAATCTTACATGATCATATGACTTGTTAAACTTATTTAATTGGTTAAACTTCAAATATATAATTAATTATTGTCTTTTTTAAATTCTACTAATTTTAGTCTATGTATAGGTGTCAGATTCTAGTTGGTGAAGTACCGATAATGCGTTAACATAGATATAAATCCGAATATATCTTACTAATGTCAGAGTGTAAATCTCATATATTATACATATTCCTTACACATATAGCTGTATCGAGTGTGTAAAGGGTCTATATATTTTGGTAACTAGAAAATATTTAGATATACAAATCTTATTAACGTAAAAAAAGGTTCAAATTGCAACTTTTTTTAATGGTAACATCTATATTTTTGACAAATCATTAAGGATTCATTTGTAGAGTGTATATGCAAATAATGCTTGTATTAGTTGTATATGCAAATAATTCTTGTATTAGTTATAGTTGAATTCATTGTACTTAGATTATTTTTTAAGCATTGTTTAATTTGGTGCATTAAAAATAGTCACTATTATCATTCTAATTTAATTTAATTCTAATTCATAATCATATTCTAGTTCCTGCATTAGCATCATTGTATTACAAATGCAATGAATTTTCATATATTAATAATACACAATTTAAGAGACAATGTACAAAATGTGTGTCATCATTTGATTGATCTATATTATATCATGTGTAATTACAATAGTATATGACAATAAATTGACCAAAATGTTGGCAATAACTTGATTACAGTAGCAAAAGACCCCAGTACATTGATTACAAAACCAAATTCAATCAAGCTTGTTTCAGATTTGTTATTGTTCACACATGTAGTTCTCTTATGTTCAGTCCTCTTACAAATTAAACATTTGTTCCTTCTCTTGCTCTTGAAATTCCTATGATGTCTTTCACATATTTTCTTTTTTTTCTTCCAAACTTGGTATCGACAAGAGGCGAAATAATCTTCACACTAAGCAATTCTTCAGAAACACACCATTCCGACTCGAGAGGAAAACATTAATAAAATCTATGTATGAAAGAAGGTACGCTTCAACTTTATTCATAGGTGAAGAGTACTCATAGATGCTCATACCATACTCATTGCCATATTTCGATTGCAAGGTGTCCGTAGCGTGAGCACAAGATATGTTAATCAAGTCATATTCCCTACATGAACATGATTTTCAAGTAGGTCCTCATCGGCAGTAGCACCCACACCAAACACTTTAAATTGATTTCTGTCTCTGGTTACTTTCTCCACATATAAGGAGTTGCCCTCGATCATTTTTTTTGAAATCTTTTCGACAACCAACACCATTTGATTATCCATTGATTTGAGGATATATGCATTCTCTCGCTAAAAAATTCTCCAAAACTCTTAGAAATTGAATTATATATAGAAGCCACGGGATACTCTCTTTCATTTATCAATATAACATTGAGTGACTCACCGATATTTGTGGTCATAACATCATATCTATTGCGAGGAAAATGTGTCCTGCTCCACTTCTAAAAACCACTATCATGCTCAAGGATGACGGCTGCAGTGGGGTATTTATTCTTAAATTCTACAAAATGATTATCAAATTCCTCTAAAGAATAAGCCTTTGTCGCATTGTAGTAAAGATAAAGGTAACTCCACAATAATGACTTATGCAGAGATTTTCTCTGAGGTTCTTCATTCAATATCTTTGGTGAGCATCATTATAAATGCTCACAATATTGTTGGCAATACTCTTGTGTCTATCAGAGATAAAACACAAATTTGGTTCATCGACCACAATTTCCTTCAATGTTTCAAAGAAGAATGTCCAAGATGCATCATTCTCTTTGTCCATCGATAGAATTTTTTTTGGATAAATATGATTCTCTGTATCTTGTGCAACATCGTTCAAGAACACGACCTCGCATTTACCATGTAAATGAGTGTCATTAACTGTATTACCTTTTCATGTGGGAAAATCCCTTAATACAATCACCAAAAGCCAAAAAAAATAATACATGACCATATGACTATCCTCGTTTACCCTAAGACAATAACTAGAACCAACATTAAGTGTCTCGAACATGTAGAAAAAAGTCGGTAAGCATTAATATTCATTTTCTGCTGCCCCTCGGACCCTTTCCTTAGCAACCACACCACTCTTCCAACATTTACAATATCTTGGACTACAATAAAATGAATTAAACGTAACTCTTTCAACCTCTTGAACATTTGTACCGTTTCCATCATGATACATATTTACACAAAGTGAAGCAATGACCTTGACTGAAGTTTTTTTTTATGGCTTTGCTGGCATGTTGAACGCCATAACTATGTTCACCAATGTACTTATAGGTATGGAATCTATCCAAACAATCATATTTCCCCACCTGCAACATCCATGCACAATTGTGAGATTCATATTTCACCTTTAAGTATTTAGTACAACTTTTCACAGTAGCAAAATCAAAAGAATTTTTTGCCGCCATTTTGGCTAATAACAATTGCAACTCATTCTTGTTATTGAGAATTTGGTTTACACATAAGTTAGTTCCATCGAGAAGGATTGTTTGGAGTGTGATCTCAATTCCTTTTATATCTAAATTTCTTCACAACATTCAAGTTCGGGATCTTCCGCATCTACTGGCTGAATTTTCCACGTTACTTGGATCATCATGTATATTCATTGAATGATCACCCAAACTCTAATTTTAATTATTACCCAATCTCTCATTTGAATGATTTCCCAATCTTTCATTTCCAATTGAATCATCGTTGCTTGTTAAATGAATTCGTTGGTTCAATTGGATGCCTCACATTAACGTTTATCATCAATATAGGCCTAGAGTCATCAATATCATATCTAATATGATAAGCTTATGTGTCTATCATTTTTATGAATGTGGTATGTGTTTCTTCTCTCCCATCCATTTGATAGCTAATCACCAAGTTATTTGGCTCGCAAGTTAGCTCATCGACCTCAATTAAGCTTGCAATCATATCTTCATATGATTACGCAACGCAATGGGCACTATCGACTTACTAAGATTTTCAATTCCAGCTTTTGATAGTCTCCTCCCATACTTCCTTATAATCACCACCAATAACAACAAATTCAGCTACTCTCATTATGGACTACAAAGATAGATAGTAGATTATAGTATCAGTCATTAACGATCGATGAAGTATGAGATCCAAACAGAAACACGACTGAAGGAGATCGTGGTTCAAAATGTAGCTTCTTCTATGACAAAACATTTTTTAATGCTTTTAAACTACTAAAAATATATCTATAATATGTTAACAAGTGTTTGTTATGGACGATTTCTCAAATTTCTAAAATGGCGTGAAAATCATTTTGAAGCTTGGTATTTGAAAGAAAATGGAGTAAACATGACTATGGAGTAGGAGATGAGGATGATGATTTTACCTTAAAATGGATATTTTGGCCGAAAAACTCACTGGAATAGTCAGTTTTTACAACAGGAAAACGAGTTGCTCTTCCTCCCATTTGGCATTTTTCTTTTTTTATTATATAAATTATAACAAAGTCAA
>JAKWIY010001636.1:0-17425 GCA_027704805.1 Solanum corneliomulleri | reverse complement strand
ACATGTGGGTGGTTATGACTCTATTTGGGTTGTTGTTGATAGGTTGACCAAGTCTTCCCACTTTATTCGGTGTTCGGGGAAGTATACGGTAGAGAAGTTAGCCGAGCTATATATAAGTCAGATTGTGCGACTACATGGAGTTCCTGTTCTATCATATCAGATCGAGGTTCACTATTTCTTCTCATTTCTGGAAGGCATTAAAACATGGTCTGGGTACTCAGTTAGATATGAGTACAACCTTTCACCCTCAGATAGATGGCCAGTCTGAGCGAACCATTCAGGTATTGGAAGATATGCTTCGAGCGTGTGTGATAGATTTTGGTGCTAGATGGGATCGACATTTACCCTTAGTAGAGTTTGCCTACAATAACAGTTATCACTCTAGTATTAACATGTCCCCATTTGAGGCGTTGTATGGCAGAAGGTGTAGATCTCCGATTGGTTGGTTCGATTCGGCGGAGATGGACTCTTTGGATACAGATTTGCTTAGAGATGCTATGGAGCAAGTTCGTATGATTCAGTATAGACTATTGACAGCTCAGAGTCGACAGAAGAGTTATGCAGATCGGAGAGTTAGAGCCTTAGTGTTTATGGAGGGTGATCATGTTTGGCTCCGAGTATCACCCATGAAAGGTGTGATGAGGTTTGGAAAGAAGGGCAAGCTTAGCCCTAGGTTCATTGGACCTTTTGAGATTTTGAGCCGAGTGGGAGAGGTGGCCTATAAGTTGGCCTTGCCACCTAGTTTGTCGGCAGTTCATCCTGTTTTCCATGTCTCTATGCTTCGGAAGTATATTCTGGATGAATCTCACGTGATTTCACTCGATTCTGTGGCGCTGGGTCCAGACTTGACATATGAGGAGGAGCCTATAGCTATATTTGATAGGCAAATTCGAAAGCTTAGGACCAAGGAGATTGCTTCAGTGAAGGTGCACTGGAAGCACCGATTGGTGAGAGAGGCAACTTGGGAGACAGAGTCTGACATGCGTTCCAGATACCCTCAGCTTTTTGAAGCTTCAGGTACTTTCTTTCACTTCATGTTCGAGGACGAACATGATTTTTAGTGGTGGATATTGTAATGACCCGCGGGGTTATTTTTGGAAATTTGAATTATTCGTATAACTTGAGTTAATTTTATTATGATTGATTATAAATAATGGAATTAATAGATAGTTTTGGACTAAAGTGATCTTTTATTTAAGATCCTATACTATTAGGGTCATGTATTAAAAAAATAAGTTAGTGTATTTTGTCAGTTTTTAATAAACTGTTAATTGATAAAATAAGGGGAGGCAGAAACCTACCTAAGCCGACGCACATGAGAGGTTTTCTTTGATCTTCAGGTAACAATCCATGGTACTTTGACGTAATTATTTTTAATTTGTCAATTATGTGTGATAAATGGGATATGATATGAATTCAAGATCTGGGTTTATTAAGAAATAAGGCACCTTTTTAGTGCAATTTGAGCCAGCCGTAAACGGTGATAGTTGAAGGCCATCTGAAGGCTATTATTAGTTGCATTAGAGAAACAATGAAATTGTATAAAACAATAAATTAAGTGCTAAAATTATTGAGTGAAAAAAAATTAGTAGTAGTAATTTTTTTGTGCCTAACTGGTACGTTAATGTTTCTGGGAAACTAAGAGAAAGAATGGGGAATATTTGAATTGGCCATAATGAGCCAATCATTGGATGGAAAAAAAAAGTATATATATATATATATATAATAAAAAAAAATTGTTAAACAGAAGAACAAAATAAATAAATAATAATAATAGGGTTCATTAGCACTATTCCAATTAAATTAGTAATGCAAAGTTTCATTTTACTGTGAATCTAATTTTGATAGGTAGGCTTGGGTAATTAAATATTATATGTATGGTGTTGACTGAATGTCATTCGAATTATGATAGTGGAAAAGAAATAATAGAAATTTAATCCTAGGCTTGAAACTTGAAAAAAATATTATGATAGAGGAAATTTTAATTGACATCAAGAATTACAAACTTGATTATAAAATTTGGTGAATTTTTAGGTCAAGGTTAAACACAAATAAATAAATAAATAAATATGGGTATTGTTAGTACCGAAATCTTATAGTGAATATATATACATGAATAGGTTGCATCGATTCGGAAGTTCAACGAAAAGGGAAGGCTCAAGTCCCAGACTGATTATTCGATTGACTAAGGCAAGTGGATTTCTGAACTCTTGTTAAGCGTATGAAATTCGTGTATTTCCTTGTGTGGTGTTGAGAACGATTTGGAGACTTGTTGCTTATTTGTTTGTGTTGTATTCCTTGCTGTAAATTGTGTTTTTGTTATCAAAATGGTTATATCCTCATTTTCATTTGAGCATGTCAATTGCATTGTATATGAGACATGATTGTGGTATAAGGATGTATCATTTCGAGGGTCGTATCGCGCGCCGTGATGGATATTATATTTCGAGGGACGTATCGCACGCCGCGAAGGTTACTATTGTCGAGGATCGTGTCGTACGCCGCGACAGATGCATGGACATATATGTCCCCCATGGGTCCCGAACTGAGAGACAGCGGGTGTGTATCGTTAGGGAAGCCATGCATCACTATACTTGACATTGCATCTCATGGCATTGCACATCTTATTATTGATGAACTTGAAAACATGTTTTGCTGACCTTGTGAGTGTTTCTCTGTGAAGCTTGTGACTGTTGAATGTTGAGTTGTTATTGAGAATGTGTAAACTGATAAAGTGTGGTTATTGAGTTGTGTTTGGTAAACTGTAAACTATTAGACTGTAGCGTGGAGGTTTAGATAGGGTGTAAGGAGTGTCCGTATTTTTTTCACTTAACTTGTGTTTAGAGGTTTGTTTGTTGAGTACCGCGTGGTTTGGTACTCACCCCTTGCTTCTACAATTTTTTGTAGGTTACGAGCCCAGATTTCTGTGATACCTTTCATTCTCTTCGTTTCCGAGGCATCTTTTGGAGGATTGTGAGGTAGCTGCTTGTCATCTCAGCAAACTTTCCTACTCCAGTTTATGAATTTTTTTTTACTTGAAAGACAACTTCATTTTAAACTTCTATTTTATTTCAACTTTAATATTTACATTAGAGGCTTGTGCACGTGACAACCTGATTTTTTGGATTGGATTAATATGACTTGGTTTCATAATAGAAATTGTTGTTGAATTGTCATTACTTCCGCACTTTGTTAGATATTTGGTTTTAGGCTGACTTGTCTTGGTGGGATAAGACGAGTGCCATCACACCCATTTTTGGGTCGTGACACTCCGCCAGATCGAACGGAAAAGAAAGGCGAATAAATTAGAATATGTTAGCGCGTCGATAGTAAGAAGGGAAAACTAAACGCCATGCATAAAATACTTTTAAGTTTTAAATATATTTGAATAAGTGAGAAAGAAATTGGAAAAATAAAAGTACCATATTTTTAACAATTTAAAGCATGGTAAGAAAATTCAAATATTTTGCTGAAATCTTATTGCCAATCATCGACAAAATACCTTTTTTATGATTTTATTTCAAGAAAAAAATAAAGCCCCCAATATAAAAATAATACTAAACCAACATGTCATCTCCTTTATTGCTAACTATATTTGAACTTTTTAATGCAAACGTTTTGCTTCAAACATTTTAACATCAATGTTTTTTTTTTAAAAAAAATAATTTTATTTATCCTATACTAATTTTATCAAATATCTGTTTTTTTTCTTTCACTTCTCATAGATTGCAATGAAAAGAATTCATTCTGGAAAATTTTGAAGTTGCGCTGGCCAAGCATGTTTGGGATTGATTATATCCTCGTCGACTATATTTGTCAACGAACTGGTACGTATTGAATTTGATGTGATTACGTTATTCAGCAAAAAAAATTTCATGAATTCTAATTTTTGATAAATATATATATTGGTTTGTCATCAAATACTAATAATTAATTCTCTTTTCAATGTTGCACTGGGTAAAGTTGATTAAACTTGGGATTCCAAAAATGCTTGGAGAAAATCCAAAAGAATCACATTCAATTTCAAGGATAATTAACAAAAAACAGTTTTTGAGATTAAAGAATCTCTTAGATGAGCCAATGGTAAAAAAATCAATTATATACGGAGGATCATCCGATGAAGATAATTTGTAAGTAATTTTAATTTTTTTGATACTTTAATTTATATAGTTTTTACATTAAAGAATTAAAGGTTTATCGAAATTAACATTCTTATCTCTAAAGTAATGATCATAAGATCTGAGTGCACTTTATCTTCACCAAAGTATCACTTTATGAGTATATACTGAATATATTGTTGTTATTGTTGTAGTTTTACATTAAAGTGTAGATATGAGGAAAAAAAACACATTCTTGTCATAAAATGATCTTTGGGAAATGTAGTCCATTGTTTGATCAATGAAAATTATTTTCTAAAAATATATGCTTGTAAATACTATTTAATCATATAAAGCTATCAATTAGATAGTGTTTAAAGTCAAGTTTGGGTCATCATTTAATTTTTAAAAAGAATTTATTTAGTGTTTGATTTTTAATAGTTGTCTCTCAAGATAAATAGCTTTATTACACTATATATGTTATAATTTTATGAGTCAAAATAATAAAAATAATATTTTTAGTCAAATATCATTAAGAATTTCTGCAAATAACGCATTACAATATTTCATGAATTCAATTTTTAAAAACCAACTTATTTATACAAATAACGCATTACAATATTGCATGAATTCAATTTTTAAAAACAAAACTTAAAGACTTATTTTAAGGGAGAAATTAAAGACCCATATCTTTGATGAAAAATTACGCAATTACATCGTCAATTTTATGTATTAATATTGATAATATAAGTATTAATGAGATGAAGTAATATAATGCATAATAATATACTATTAATAAGTGAGGAAAGCAATTTCTCCTCTTGTTATAAGAAAATATATTCCTTGAAAAAAGTTTCTTCAATAACCAAAACCAAACCCCACAATCAATTTTTTTAAAAAAATATTGTCTTCATACCAAACAATACATATTTAGTATAAACTATTATCTTGTGTTATTTTAAAAGTTGCCAACAATATTGCATTTAATTTTTTGAATGATTACATGTGTGAATGCAGGTACATTGAGCCCACAGTATTACTGGATCCTCCCTTGCAATCTACAATCATGATTGATGAAATTTTTGGCCCATTGCTCTCTCTCATAACAGTAATATATACACTATAATATTATTTTTTGAACTCATAAAAAGATTCAGAATTCAAGATTCAAAATACTAAATGAGAAAATTGAAGAATATATTTCATTTCGTTTATAAATTTTCACAAATAAACCCCTTTTTTAACTAAAATTATGAATTGTAAAATCGTATTTTCTTTTTGTCTTTCCCTTGCCCATCACTTCGTTTACTCTTTTTTCTAACAACTTAAACTTCTTTGTCATTTCGATTATCTTTATAATATAATTTGATTTAAGCCTTATAGTAACCTTCAATATATTGCACCTCTATTACAAGTCCAATATATATTTTTAGAAGTTTATTTTGATTGTCAAAAATTATATTGACCTTGAATTATAATGTATAATGATGGTATATCGACTTATTTTATAACATCAACTTATTAGTTGAACGATATTTTATTTGTGTATATATATATATATTTTAAAATGTAGAGGATTATGTATTGGTCATAAAAATTTTAATAACTAAAATGTACACCACATTTTATTTTTGACAAAAAGGGCAATACTTGTTCTAATTAAGGTTAATTTTGTTTGTTTTTTTTGTAATTAGTTGGATAAAATTGAGGACAGTATTGAATTTATCAATGCAAGGCCTAAGCCACTTACTATATATGCCTTTACAAAAAATGAAGAGTTCAAAAGAAAGATTACAAAAGGAACCTCTTCAGGATGTTTGGTGTTTAATGATACAATCATTCAGGTAAGTTTTTTCCCCTTTAATTCACTTTTATTTTTTCACATTTATGAAGTAATGTGAGTTTGCTACATAGAGAGACTTAAGGTTAGTTAATGTATTGGTTTATGTACTATTTAAGTATTATTTAGTCTCAATTGTTGTTTAATTATTAGGATTTGAACAATTTTACCATGACTTGTTCTTAACTATCAAACACCATTACTAACCATATTTTGTTGTCACAATTTCTATCACCATTGTCAATAATCACCACCATCGTCTTTACCCATCACCACCAACCATTTTGCCATTGCAATTATTAGTCAATCACCATAATTGTCAATCAGTACTATTAGTCGCTATTATATTTACCACCTTTATTATTATAGTAATATTTATTGTCATTACCACTCTCACCGTCAACCACTTCTATGACTATGGTCATTTCCAATTACTAACCACTTTTGGCTTTATAATTAGCACTATCAACTATCATCAATGTCCTTGTCAATCACCACACATTCTTCAATCAAGGCCAATACTACTATCAATATCATCATCAATCACCACACATTCAGCCACTGCAACTACTAAAATCGATCAACTTCACCATCATTGTCACCATCACAACAAACTACCTCTATCGCGACGTCACTACAACCAAACACCTCCACCGTCGCAACTATAATCACCATAATTGTTACCTGCCACTAGCACCAACCATCACCACAACAAATCATCTCTATCATCGCTGACAAACACAAATAGTTTTTATAATTAAATAATAATTTTTTATATTAATTTTATATTTTTTGTAAGATTCAACTTCAATAATATATTTATTATATGTAAAAGTAAATAAACTATGCATATTTTGATGTTGAAAAACCATATTGATCATGCAATATTAAAATCTAAAGACAATACTTAAAGATTCAAATATGTATTCAGAGTCAAATATTAGTTTTTTATTTTTTTTATCACATAAAAGTCCTCCAACTTTTAAGTCTATTACACAAAAGTCATCTTCCATTTTGTCACATAGAATAAAAGGTCATCCAACTTTAACCAAATTAGCTGAAAAGTAAATTACTTCAATTTATAATTTGAATCAAATATATAAGATGACACTCCAAAATAATTAAATTAAATTTAGAATATGTAATTCTAGAACCCCCTCTCAATAATATTGCTCTTTATGACACCAATTTTCATTATGATTTAATGATCAAACTAATCATCAAAATGACTCGCTACACATACAAATGCAGTATGCAGCTGATACACTTCCATTTGGAGGAGTAGGACAAAGTGGCTTTGGAAGATACCATGGAAAAACTTCATTTGATACATTTAGCCATGAAAAAGCAATAGAAAGAAGGAGCTTTCTTACAGACATTTGGTTTAGATATCCTCCTTGGAGTGATCATACACTACAACTCTTTAGATCTGCTTTTATATATGATTATCTTAGTGTAGTTCTTATTACACCTAGGACTAAAAAGGGCTTGATGTTTACAAATTATACTTGCATTATTTGTATTTGTATTTTTTATTATTTGTTTTTGGTATGTAATTCACAATTGAAGTGTGGATGTTCATTTCCATTCAAAACCTATTGAGGAATAAATGTTTTTATTGTGGATTTTCCATTACTCTTACAACTCTTCTTTGTCATAATCCCTATATAGCTAATAGTTATGTTCATGATACATTTTAATATTTATAACGTAATAAGAATTTAAAATACAAAACGTAATATAGTAGATAGATATAATAGATATAGATATATATATATATATATATATATATATATATATATATATATATATTATATTATATATATATATATATATAATATATATATATATATATATATATATAAAGCTGAATCCAAATCCACTGATGTGACACCCTCCGATGGCAAGCATTTACAATTATCTATTTTTACCTATTTATTTTTTCTCTTTTTTTTGACTTTTTAAAATATATTTTTCTATTTTAAATTTATACTTTAAAGAACTGAAATTTTTTAAAAGAATTACATAATTAATAATATTTAAGTGAATGACAGATGAAAAGATCAAAAACTTTTCATTTTTCACAATAGTTTATATTTAATCTATAAAATGAAATATTTGGTCATTCATAAGCAACAAGAATAGACTCCTTTGCCTCTTGTTCTTCACATCAATTAATTTTTCAATATCATGTTTTTATAAAAGAAAAGCTATGCAACAAGTGTACCTATTCAAAATAAAAGACTTTTTGAAAGGATGTTGAAGTATAATTTTTCCTACAAAAAGATATTTATTGAAAAAAATATTTATTTGGTTGAGAATTCAAGCGTACCTCTTCAAAATACAAGACTTTTTATGAAAGAATTCAAGCGTACCTTTTCAAAATACAAGACTTTTTAAAAGAATGTTTCACTATTATTTTTCCTACAAAGAGATATTCGTTATAAAAAAATTCATGTGGTTGAAATTTCTTTATGATCGGAGAGAGTTTAAAGGGCAAGAAGAATATTTAGAAAAGGAATCCATTTATTTATGGAATTCATATCAAATTATGAGGAGGATAAGGAAAAATGTGTTTTCTCATTTGGATGGAGCCAAAATTTATGTTGACATTATTTCTTTCACCTTCTTTGTTCTACTAATTTCTTTCTTTTTTTATTTTTTCCTAAAAGTATTTTCTATAAGGAAAAATGTGTTTTCTCATTTGGAAAGAGCCAAAATTTATGTTGACATTATTTCTTTCACCTTCTTTGTTCTACTAATTTCTTTCCTTTTTTATTTTTTTCCTAAAAGTATTTTCTATTTTATTTTTTCTGTTATGCATCTTTAGTTAAAAATTAATATAAGTAAACGAAATTATATATGTATGTTTTTTTTCTTATAGGTTATATTATTTATTAAGATGTTGTATAAATGCATCAAGGACAAGATATCATGCAAATATTAATTATAAGAAAGAAATTTAATATTTATATTATATAATACCATGAAAAATGAACATGTGTGCACATATATATTTTGAGATCATTTTATTATACGTGTCTATTAAAATTTAAAAACGTTAAATTACTTAAATAAGTAACAAATAAAGATAGAATTTAATATATAAAACTTTTTCAAAAGCAAATTCCAAATTCAAATGTTAGAATAACATTTCATTTTTGTATTTATTTATTAATTGATTGGATTTCACCTTAGAGGAATATGTTCTTTTTTGTGTGTATTAAATATGACGAGTAATTTCATTATTAATGAATTTATCAATGTTTAAATTATTTATATAATTTTTTTTTTAAAAAAAACAAAAAGCTACCGACGACATTTTTAATTAGCTATTAAAAAAAATATAGATACTATAATTAGTGGTGCAATATTTTAAATTATAAATAAAAGATTTATTAATAATTTTGTTTTTACCTATATCTTAATTTTAAAAATTGAAAATTTTACCTTACTAATTTATATGTAAGGTAGTCATATTTTAATTTCTTTCATCATCAATACTATAAAATCTCTTTTCATTTCTCAATCTCATTATTAATACTTAAATCGCTCATTTTTTTTTTGTGTGTTTTTTGTTTAAAAAGAATTTATTCAACTTAAGGAGTTACGTATTATAACTTTATATGCATTGCATTTCACTTTTTCTAAAGACAATTTAATTTATCATTATAATTTTATTTTAGATTCTTTTTTTTGCTAAAAATTTATATCTTTATATGTATTTATTAAAGTTAAATGATGAAAGAAAAGGTGTCATGTCTCACGGGACAATATTAGTACTGTTTATATTTTTTTCTTAGAGTTTTGAACTTTTTTAATTTATTTTTTGATTACGAAGCACTTGCATTTTTTTTATTTCTTTCCTCACTAATTATTAACAATTATTACATTTCTTCAAATCTATCTTTCTTCTTCTCTTTCTTTAATCTTCCTTAAACAAAAGATGAATATAATTTCCTTATTATTGTCATTTATTTTGATTCCTTTAAATGCCTCTGTCTCTCTCTTTCTTCCATCTTCCTTTAAATAAAAAATGTAAGTGTTAAAGAATGACAAAAGTCCCATATCGGTGATTAATGAGATGGGTGGACTCTTCATAAGGCTTGGGCAATCCTCCTCCCATTGAGCTAGCTTTTGGGGTGTGAGTTAGGCCTAAGACCTAATTTCACATGGTATCTATAGCAGGGCCCGTCTCACCCGATGTTGGGGTCCTCAAAATTAAAATCGCCCACGCACCAGATGTTAAGCACTGGGCGTGAGGTGGGGTGTTAAAGAATGACGAAAGTCTCACATCGGTGATTAATGAGATGGGTGGACTCTTTATAAGGCTTGAGCAATTCTCCTCCCTTTGAGCTAGCTTTTGGGGTGTGAGTTAGGCCTAAGACCTAATTTCACAGTAAGTTTCTTTCTGTTATTTCATTTCCTTAAATACTTCTTTAAATTTATCACTATTATTTTCTCCTTTTTTTTTCGTTCTAAATAAATTTGTCTAACATACTCGACTATCAAAAAAAATTCTTATATAATTATGAGTCTTAAATAGGGGAGAAATCACGTAAAATATTTTCATATTTTTATTTAGAAATCAATTAAAATCTCTTCACTTCTTTTTCAACAATTAAAAGTTAATATATACAATTATGATATATATATATATATATATTATGACTGTTAAGTGCATTCAAATTATTATTTTATATTTTACCCTTTCAAATTCATTTTCCGATGATCAATTTATAATTATATATACATTATTTATATTTTATCGTTGTCAATAAATTTAAAAAATAAGGTACAATAAATTTGTAGAACAACTAAAACAAACATATATTTAACTAACAATATAATATAACAAATAATAATCATCCAAATAAGGTGCAATATTTTAAAAAAAATACAATTAACCAACCTATACGTTCCAACAAATAATACCAAAAAGAGACTTTAGAGAAGAAAAAAAGTGCGTTACATCTCATATCTTTCAATTACATATATATTTTACTACTTATTTATTTATGTTATTTCTAAAATCCAAAAAAATTGATTGTTTTATTAACATGGAGTATTTTTATATTCATTCTATTAAAAAATAGGATGTTCAAAGAACTATATAAAATTGATTTGTTTTGTTGAGATGCTTTCTTTTCTAAAATATTTCTATGATATTAATTATCAATCTTATATTATCTTTTTCCTTTTCTTTTTTATTTGATTTTTTCTTCATTTTTTTGAATTTTTTATTGTAATTAAAAAGGTGTAAAGAAAAATGAAGTTTTATACTTGTGTAATTTGTTAATTAGTAGTCACAACTCACTATATGAAAGACTTCACTTTACCTTTTCTATAATTATAATAATTCTCAATTTTAAGAAATGATACTTATTTTGATATTAATTCTAATCTAATAAATTAGCCTAATATGTAGTTACGAGTTTGTCAATATTTGGCTAACCTTTTCAGATTACACATTAAAGAATTAACACATCCTTTCATATTCCATTTTAATGGAGAATAACAGAATTCTTACCTGCTCTATTGTATTCATTATTCTCTTTTATTCAAATATTAAAATATAATGAATTTGCATTATGTTCGTGCATTACTACCCCTTACAAGATAAACTTATATGAGTTGGACATCAATTTAATTTTATTTGAGTTAAGATAGTTAGATTCAGACAAGAGTTAAATTGGATGATGGATTATTTTTTTTAAAAAAAGGGTAATTTCATTTGATTTAAATTTTCTATCCAATTGAAGAATACAGATTCAAAGTTTGTAGATGATGTGTAAGAATGACCAGATCGTATATCTGAGGATAAAACCAACTATTAAACAAAAAATTAGGGATATTTTAAACCCTTCTTCCTACTTCTAAATCAAGAGATAACAATAAGATCAAACAATATAATATAGTGAACAAATTAATCAGAAAAAAATAATTCGAATAAATATATTTTAACACTTGTGTGAAGCGTGGCTAAGTTCCCTTAGTCTTCTTATAAATAAAGATTTTGTAAGTCTTTGTTAGATACATACTTGGATGAAAAATAATAATACTCTCCTTTCTACTTGTTTTATCTACTTTTTTTTTTGTTTTTTATTACTTTTTTTTTCATTTTATAATAATATGTTATAGCACAATCTTTAACTTATTTTTCTTTATAAATTTTGGATTGTAACTTCATAAATTGTTATAAATTCTTAAATGTTTTAATAAAAGTTTGGGAGTGATAGGTCCTCCCGCATTTACTATTGTTTAAAACACGACGAGAGTTCAGATAGCTACTCATTTGAAATACTAAGATTTTCATATCCTCAAATTACTTTTCAAATTCATAAGTTTTTACGATTAAAAAAACAATAAAAGTTTATATAATATTAGAATTTAGAATTAATCTACTTAAAACTTATTTTATATCAATTAAAATTTTGAGAATAAAAATCAACATATTGTATTATAACAAATGGAGCATTTTATTAACTTATAAGAACATTTATGTTGAAGGATAACAAGGGCAGAAGTGTAACGACATGTTTAGTCGTTTTGAGCAGCAGATTTTATTTCTGGAAAATTGGCTGAGGCAACGGACCCCACGACGGACCGTCACAGGCACGACGGACCGTCACAGGGTCTCGTTTCAAAATACTTAGAAATTCTGAAATTGGGTACTGAAAATCGACTCTCTGAACTTCGTGACGTAATGTGCAGGACGGACCGTCACATGTGTGACGGACCGTCACAGACTCCTTAGTGAAAAATGGAGTTCTGGTCCTTGCGACGACCTTCGTGACGGACCGTCGCAGTCACGACGGCCCGTCACAGGTTGCGTAATCCCTGTTGGAGTCGGATTTTTGGTTAAGTTTTAAGGGACGTTTTGGACTATTCTTTCCTTAATTATAGATTTTGGGGGGTTATATTAATAACTCTAATTACTTGGGGGTTAAAAGAGGCAACCCTAAGTTAATTAGTGGGGTATTATTGTCATCTTTTACACTTAATTATATGTTAATTAGGGTAAAATAAAGAGGGTTTGAATAAAAGAAAACAGAAAGAAAAGAGAAAGGGAGATTGATCGATTGAGAGATAGAAACGAGAAGAAGAACAAAGCTTGGGAAATTGCTTGTTGATCACTAATCTATTCGGTGGTAGGTTAGGTTTGGTTTTTACGATATTCGTAGTGAACTCGTAATGTGAATGATATGTATTGGTGGTATTGTAAACCTGTCTATATGCTTAATTGTATGCTTGCATGAATATGATTATTGATTTGATTTTTGATAAAACAAGCATGATGAAAACCATTGAATCCCAAACTTGAAAGAAACTTTAATCTACTTATTAATGATGATGCCTTGGTATAAAAGAAGGCTTGGTGATGATTAAAGTAATGGGATTGATGATGCCTTGGTATAGAGAAGGCTTGATGGACGGAATAGAATGAGATTAGTGGATCGGAGTGTCACGTTCCGACACATTAGTATTAGTGGATCGGAGTGTCACGTTTCGACACATAGTATTAGTGGATCGGAGTGTCACGTTCCGAAACATAGTATTAGTGGGACGGGTGTCACGAACCGACACGTAGAATTAGGGGATCGGAGTGTCACGTACCGACACATATAGGGGATCGGAGTGTCACGTTCCGACATATATAGGGGATCGGAGTGTCACGTTCCGACACATATAGGGGATCGGGTGTCACGAACCGACACGTAGAATTAGGGGATCGGAGTGTCACGTACCGACACATAGTGGTAGGGGATCGGGGTTTCACGTACCGACACAAGAGGAAGAAAGATAATGAATCTTGAAAGATGATAATATACTCAACATAATGAACTTAATTCCCAAATGAGCATGGTATTGAGGCTTGAGCCCTCATGGATGAACTTGATGGTACTTATTGATGATTATAGTACTTGTTGTTACATGTTGAGTTTATAGTTGATTTATGATATTAACTGATATATACTATTTTCTATTTTGAGTTGGCCGATGATACCTACTCAGTACTTGTGGTTGTACTGACCCCCTACTTTTATGTTTTCTTCTTTGTTATTTGTGGAATGCAGCAAACGTTCCGTCAACTTCAACTCAACAGTAGATCTAGCCAGTCTTCACTACCTTCGGAAATTCAGGGTGAGCTAATGCGTCTAGCTTGGACTGGATCTTCTTCTTCAAGTCTCGATGCCTTGAACTTCCGGCATGGACTAGCTTTTATTTGTTTTAGCTTCTTAGACGTTTTTAGTTAGTAATTTGAGGATAGATGTTCTTGTGATGATGACTTCCAGATTTTGGGGATAATAATAGTTATTGATTTGATTTTATTAATGAGTTAAGTCTTCCGCATTACTTTCTGTTGATATATGTTAAAATGATAAGGGTTAGATTGGTTGGTTCGCTCACATATGAGGGTAAATGTGGGTGCCAGTCGCGGCTCGGTTTTGAGTCGTGACAAAAAATGGTATCAGAGCATTAGGTTCGTTGGTCTCATCACACAAGAACAGGTCTAGTAGAGTCTTAAGGAACGGTAGGGGGACGCCTTTACTTCTCCTTGAGAGGCTATAAGACTCTAGGAAAATTTCACTCTTTCATTCTTTCTTTCGTGCTACTACTTGAGTCCAATTGGTATCTAGGCGATACGAATGGTATCTGACCATCTTCACTCTATTTCGCAGATGGTTAGAATAGAGCAACGACCGCACCAGCAGCAACAACGGCACGACAAGGAAACATCTGAGCCAGCCACTGGGGCTGTGGCTCGAGGAAGAGCGCAGCGGCAAGAGGCCGTGGTAGAGGTCGTGGGAGGCGTCCTCTAGAGGAAGAGGACGAGCACCTAGCCCATCTGATGTAGGGCAGTGACTCCTCCACCGACTGAGGAAGTGGTAAGAGAAGGGGAGGATGGGGAGAATGAACAAGTGCAGAATGAGGAAATGCCACCCCAACCTACCCCAGAGATGATTAATCAGGTTCTGGCTTACCTTAGCGGGTTATCTGATCAAGGTCAGGCACCTCCAGTGGTTTCTGCACCAACACCTTCGATTTTAGATATACGACATGCGGCTACTATGGCTCCCCGCATGGATGCCTAATTAGAAATAGGCACATTTCCACGTCTGACTACTGGGCCTATAATGACAAATGATCAGCAATGACTTTTCAGTAAGTTCTTGAAATTGAAACCTCCAGTCTTTAAGGGTGCAGAATCAGAGGATGCCTACGATTTTCTGGTGTTGATTGTCATGAGCTACTACACAAGAGGGGTATAGTAGAGCAGTTGGTGTCGAGTTCGTGAGTTATCAGTTTCAAGGGAATGCCAAAAATGGTGGCGGTCACATGTTGAGTGTCAACCAACAGAGGCACCACCTATGACTTGGGAATCATTCTCTAGTTTTTTTATGGAGAAGTATATCCCAAGGACTTTGAGAGATAGAAAAAGGGATGAGTTCTTGAGTCTTGAGCAAGGAAGATGACGGTTAATGCATATGAGGCTAAATTACGCGCATTATCCAGGTATGCCACCCAACTTTGTTTCAGTCCCCAAGAGCGGATTCGCCGGTTTGTGAAGGGGTTGAGGTCAGAATTGCGGATTTCGGCCTTACAGATAGCGGCAACGGCAAAATCCTTCCAAGAGGTGGTAGACTTTGTGATAGAGGTGGAAGGAGTGAAGCCAGACAACTTCACCACGACATCGACAACGAAAAGGTTTCGAAAGGGAGGTGAGTTCAATGGTTCGTATACTAGAGGACAGAGCTCTGGAGGCTACTCAGTTCGACCAATTCAGTCTTCACTACAGACTGTAGTTGGGGGTCTACCTCAGAACGGTCAACACTTCTCCGAGAGACCTATGCCTGACTCCAGAGAGTGTTATGGATGCGGGAGATTGGACATTAGGAGGAATTGTCCAAACCAGAGTTACAGACCCCCAATAGCTAGAGGTAGAGGTGGTCATGGTAGAGGCCGTTATTCTGGAGGACGTGGTGGTCGAGGTAATGGTGGTCACCAAAATGGCCGAGGAGATGGGCAAACTGGAGCCACTTCTATGCAAAATGGTAGGGGCAATGGACAGACGGCTGATAGGGCCCATTGTTACGCTTTCCCTGTGAGATCTGAAGCGGAGACATCAGATGCTGTCATCACAAATCTTCTGGTTTGTGATTGCATGGCTTCTGTATTGTTTGATCCCGGATCCACATTTTCTTATGTATCGTCATCATTTGCTAATGGTTTAAATTTGCATGCATGTGAATTACTTGACATGCCTATTCGTGTTTCTACTCCGGTGGGTGAGTCCGTGTGGTAGTTGAAAGGTATATAGGTCTTGTTTGGTGAATTTTGTGGGGAGTAACACTAATGTAGATTTGGTTATCTAGAAATGGTTGACTTTGATGTAATTCTGGGTATGACTTGGCTTTCTCCGAATTTTGCGATCTTAGATTGTAATGCTAAAACGGTTGACATTAGCCAAGCTTGGGACAGATCCGTTAGTGTGGGAGGGTGACTACACTTCCAATCCAGTGCGTATCATATCCTTCTTCGTGCTAAGAAATGGTATTAAAGGGTGTTTTAGCCTTCTTGGCACATCTCAAGGAGGACACTACTCAATTACCCCGATTGAGTCGGTTTCGGTAGTCCGCGAGTTTTTGGATGTGTTCCCTGCAGATCTTCCTGGTATGCCCAGATAGGGACATGACTTCTGTATTGATCTTGAACCGGGTACTCGCCCCATTTCTATTACCCCCGTATAGAATGGCTCCCGCGGAGTTAAGAGAGTGGAAGGCCCAACTTCAAGAGTTGTTGAGCAAAGGCTTCATTAGACCAAGTGCATCTCCTTGGGGTGCTCCGGTTTTGTTTGTGAAGAAGAAGGATGGAGTTTTCGGATGTGCATAGACTACCGACAGTTGAACAAGGTAACTATTAAGAACAAGATCCTCTTCGTCGCATTGATGACTTATTCATTCGATCAATTACAAGGTGCTTGTGTCTTCTCTAAGATTGACTTGAGATCCGGTTATCATCCATTAAAAAACGGGCAACGGATGTACCAAAGACTGCTTTTCGAACTAGGTATGGACATTATGAATTTGTGGTGATGTCCTTTGGTCTTAACGAATGCCCGCTGCGTTCATGAGCTTGATGAATGGGATTTTTAAGCCATATCTGGATCTCTTTGTGATTGTGTTTATTGATGATATACTGATTTACTCTAAAAGCAAGAAGGAACATGAGGAGCATTTGAGAATGGCATTGGAAATGTTGAGGGAGAAAAGCTTTACGCCAAGTTCTCTAAGTGTGAGTTTTGGCTAGATGCAGTGTCCTTCTTGGGGCATGTGGTTTCTAAGGAAGGAGTTGATGGTAGATCCATCTAAGATTGAGACAGTGAAGAATTGGGTGAGACCCACTAATGTGTCAGAAATAAGAAGCTTTGTGGGTTAGCTAGCTACTACCACCGCCGATTTTGTCAAGGGATTCTCTTCTATTG
>JAKWIY010001635.1:0-17331 GCA_027704805.1 Solanum corneliomulleri | reverse complement strand
GGACGTGGTGGTCGAGGTAATGGTGGTCACCAAAACGGCAGAGGTGATGGGCAAACAGAGCCACTACTACACAACATGGTAGGGTCAACGGACAGACAAATAATGGGGCTCATTGCTACGCTTTCCCTGGGAGATCTGAAGCGGAGGCGTCTGATGCTGTTATCACAGGTAATCTTTTGGTTTGTGATTGCATGGCATCTATATTATTTGACCCTGGCTCCACGTTTTCATATGTATCTTCCTCATTTGCTAATGGTCTAAATTTACCTTGTGAATTACTTGACATGCCTATTCGTGTTTCTACTCCGATGGGTGAGTCTGTGATAGTCGAAAAAGTATATAGGTCTTGTTTGGTGAATTTTGTGGGGAGCAACACTTATGTAGATTTGGTTATTTTAGAAATGGGTGACTTTGATGTAATTCTGGGTATGACTTGGCTTTCTCCGAATTTTGCGATTTTGGATTGTAATGCTAAAACAGTGACGTTAGCCAAGCCTGGCTGGGGCAGATCCGTTAGTGTGGGAAGGTGACTACACTTCCAATCCGGTGCGTATCATCTCCTTTCTTCGTGCTCAGAAGATGGTTAGTAAGGGTTGTCTAGCTTTCTTGGCAAATCTTAAGGATGACACTACCCAAGTACCTTCGATTGAGTCAGTTTCGGTAGTCCGTGAGTTTTTGGATGTGTTCCCTGCAGATCTTCCTGGGATGCCACCAGATAGGGATATTGACTTCTGTATTGATCTTGAACCGGGTACTCGCCCATTTCTATACTCCGTATAGAATGGCTCCCGCGTAGAGTTAGAGAGTTTAAAGCACAACTTCAAGAGTTGTGAGCAAAGGCTTATTAGACCAAGTGCATCTCCTTGGGGTGGCCCGATTTTGTTTGTAAAAAAGAAGGATGGGAGTTTTCGGATGTGCATAGACTACAGAAAACTGAACAAAGTAACCATTAAGAACAAGTACCATTCCTCACGTTGATGACTTGTTCGATCAGTTACAAGGTGCTTGTGTCTCTCTAAAATTGACTTGAGATCCGGTTGTCACCAATTGAAAATACGAGCAACGGATGGCCAAGACTGCTTTTCGAAACTAGGTATGGGCATTATGAATTTGTGGTAATGTCCTTTGGTCTTACGAATGCCCCTGCTGCTTTCATGAGCTTGATGAACGGGATTTTCAAGCCATATTTGGACCTCTTTGTGATCGTGTTATTGATGATATACTGATATACTCCAAGAGTAAGAAGGAACATGAAGAGCATTTGGAATGGTGTTAGTGTTAGAGTGTTGAGAAAGAAGAAGCTTTATGCGAAATTCTCCAAGTGTGAGTTTTGGCTAGATTCAGTGTCTTCTTGGGGCACGTGGTTTCTAGGATGGAGTGATGGTGGATCCATCCAAGATTGAGACAGTGAAGAATTGGGTAAGACCTACAAACGTGTCAGAGATAAGGAGTTTCGTGGGGTTGGTTAGCTAGCTACTACCGCCGATTCGTCAAGGGATTCTCTTCCATTGCTTCCCAATTGACGAACTTGACTAAGCAGAATGTTCCATTTGTATGGTCAGATGAATGTGAGGAAAGCTTTCAGAAGCTTAAGACTTTGCTGACTACGCCTATCCTTACCTTGCCAGTAGTAGAGGGTAAAAACTTCATTGTTTATTGTGATGCATCCTATTCTGGGTTGGGTGCAGTGCTAATGCAAGAGAAGAATGTGATTGCTTATGCTTCGAGGCAATTAAAGGTGCGAAACGTAACTATCCGACCCATGATTGGAGTTGGCCGCGGTAGTATTTGCACTAAGCAATGGAGACACTATTTGTATGGGGTTAAGTGTGAGGTCTATACGGACCATCGTAGCCTACAGTATGTTTTCACTCAGAAAGACTTGAACTTGAGACAGAGGAGATGGATGGAACTACTGAAGGACTACGACATCACTATCTTGTACCATCCGGGGAAGGCTAATGTTGTAGCGGACGCTCTAAGTAGAAAGGCCGGAAGCATGGGAAGTCTAGCTCATTTGCAAGTTTCTAGACGCCCATTGGCTAGAGAGGTGCAGATTCTGGCTAATGACCTTATGAGGTTAGAAATAAATGAGAAGGGAGGATTGTTAGCTTGTGTTGAGGCGAAATCTTCTTTTCTTGACCAGATTAAGGGGAAACAGTTTGATGATGAGAAACTAAGACGAATTCGAGATAAAGTGTTGCAAGGAGAGGCTAAGGAAGCAATAATCGATGGGGAAGGTGTTTTGAGGATTAAGGGAAGGGTATGTGTACCCCGCATCGATGATTTGATCACCACTATTCTTACAGAGGCTCATAGTTCCGGATATTCTATACATCCTGGTGCAACCAAGATGTACCGCGACCTAAAGCAACACTTCTGATGGAGTAGAATGAAGCGAGATATTGTGAGTTGTTGCCAAATGTCCAAATTGTCAACAAGTAAAGTATGAACACCAGAGGCCTGGAGGAACGCTTCAGAGAATGCCCATTCCTGAATGGAAGTGGGAGAGAATCGCGATGGACTTCGTGGTTGGTCTTCCAAAGACCTTGGGTAAGTATGACTCTATTTGGGTGATTGTTGATAGGCTAACTAAGTCCGCTCATTTCATTCCGGTCAAGGTGACTTACAACGCAGAGAAGTTAGCCAAAATCTACATCTCAGAAATCGTTCGGTTGCCTGGAGTTCCACTCTCCATCATATCAGATAGAGGTACGCAGTTTACCTCTAAGTTTTGGAGGACATTACATGCTGAATTAGGTACTAGGTTGGACCTTAGTACTGCATTTCATCCTCAGACCGATGGTCAGTCTGAGCGAACGATTCAAGTGTTGGAGGATATGCTTCGTGCGTGTGTGATAGAGTTGGTGGCCATTGGGATAGTTTTTCTTACCCTTGGCAGAGTTTTCATACAATAATAGCTATCACTCCAGCATTGACATGCTCCATTTGAAGCATTGTATGGGAGGAGAGTAGGTCCCCATTGGTTGGTTTGATGCCTTTGAAGTTAGACCTTGGGGGACTGATCTGTTGAGAGATTCTATGGAGAAGGTGAAAGCTATTCAAGAAAAGCTTTTGGCGGCTCAGAGTAGACAAAAGGAGTATGCAGACCGAAAGGTTAGAGACTTGGAGTTCATGTAAGGTGAACAAGTCTTGTTGAAGGTTTCACCCATGAAAGGAGTGATGCGGTTTGGAAAAAGGGGTAAGCTAAGTCCAAGGTACATTGGACCATTTGAAGTGCTTAAGCGAATAGGGGAGGTGGCTTATGAATTAGCCTTGCCTCCAGGGCTGTCCGGAGTGCATCCGGTATTTCACGTGTCCATGTTGAAAAGATATCACGGAGATGGAAACTACATTATCCGTTGGGATTAAGTTTTGCTTGATGAGAACTTGACTTATGAGGAGGAACTGATTGCTATATTAGATAGAGAAGTTCGCAAGTTGAGGTCGAGAGAGATCGCATCCATCAAGTTCAATGGAAGAATCGACCGGGTTGAAGAGGCTACTGGGAGAAGGAGGCAGATATGCAAGAAAAATACCCACATCTGTTTACAGATTCAGGTACTCCTTTTCGCCATTGTTTTTTCTTCTTTGATCGTTCGGACGGGGACGAACGATGGGTAAATTGGTATCTATTGTAACAACCTATTTGGTCGTTTTGAGCAGCAGATTTTATTCTGGAAAAACTGTGCCATACTACGGACACCACGACGGACCGTCATAGGCACAACGGCCCGTCGAGGAGGTATCGTTGCAACATACTTGGAAATTCTGAAATTGGGTACTGAAAATCGACTCTCTGTAAATTGTGACGGACCTGCAGGACGAGCCGTCACAGCCACGACGAACCGTCGTGAGCTCCCGTTGCAAAACACTTCAACTTTTGAGAATTTGATACAAGAAACAAGTCTCTGACCGTCATGACGGACGTGCAGGACGGACCGTCACAGGTGTGACGGACCGTCACAGACTCTGTGGTGAAAAAGGGGATTTTGGGAGGCTACGGCGACCTGCGTGACGGACCGTCGCAGGCACGACGGGCCGTCACAGGTTGCGCAAATCCCAGGCAGTTTAGGATTTCTCCACACGTTTTAAGGGTCGTTTTGGACTATTCTTTCCTTAATTATAAAGATTGAGGGTTAATATTAATAAGTCTAATTACTTGGGGGTTAAAAGAGGTAACCTTAAGTTAATTAGTGGGTTTTATTGTCCTCTTTTACACTTAATTATATTGTAATTAGGGTAAAGGAAAGAGGGTTTGAATAAAACAAAAGAGAAAGAACAAGACAGAAAAGAGAGAAACGAATTGAGAGAGGGAGAATCGATCAAGAGAGAGAGGAACGGAGCATCTTTGAGGATTAACTTGCTTGATTCCAATTCTTCGGTGGAGGTAGGTTATGGTTTATGTTACGATATTCGTAGTGAACTCTTAATAGTGAATATTATGTGTTGATAGTATTGTAAACCCTGCTATGTGCTTAAATTGTATGCTTGCATGATTATGATTATGATTATGAAATTGTGATGAATTAACAAAGCATGATGAAGCTATTGAATCCCAAATCTTGAAAGAACCCTAATTCGCTTGATATATTATATAATGAGAATGATGATGCCTTAGTGTAAAAGAAGGCTTGATGAATTAGGGGATCGGGTGCCACGTTCCGGTACCAGGATAGAATGAATATGAGGATCGGAGTGTCACGTTCCGACACCAGGATAGAATATGAGGATCAGAGTGTCACGTTCCGACACCAGGATAGTATATGGATCGGGTGCCACGTTCCGGTACCAGGATAGAATGAATATGAGGATCGGAGTGTCACGTTCCGACACCAGGATAGTATATGGATCGGGTGCCACGTTCCGGTACCAGGATAGTATATGAGGATCGGAGTGCCACGTTCCGGCACCAGGATAGAATTAGAGGAGCGGAGTGTCACTTACCGACACAAGAGGAAGAAAGATAATGAATCTTGAAAGATAATGAATATACTCAATCTAATGAACTTAATTCCCAAATGAGTATGGTATTGAGGCTTGAGTCCTCATGTGTGAACTTGACGGTAATTTTTAATGATAAAGTAATTGCTGTTGCTACATGTTGAGTATTGTAGTTGATTTACATTATTATTGATATATATTGTTCCCTATTTTGAGTTAGCCGATGATATCTACTCAGTACTTGTGGTTGTACTGACCCCCTACTTTTATGTTTTCTTCTTTGTTATTTGTGTAATGCAGCAAACGTTCCGTCAACTTCAACTCAACAGTAGATTCTAGCCAGTCTTCACTACCTTCGGAAATTCAGGGTGAGCTAATGCGTCTAGCTTGGACTGGGTCTTCTTCTTCAAGTCTTGATGCCTTGAACTTCCGGCATGGACTAGCTTTTATTTATTTTTGTTCTTAGACATTTTTTTAGTTTAGTAATTTGAGGATACATGTTCTTGTGATGATGACTTCCAGATTTTGGGGATAATAATAATAGTTTGAATTGTTTTATTAATGAGTTTAAGTCTTCCGCATTATTTTCTGTTAATATAAATTGAAATGTTAAGGTTTAGATGGGTTGGTTCGCTCACATAGGAGGGTGAATGTGGGTGCCAGTCGCGTCCCCGATTTGGGTCGTGACACCTAAGAATTCATCGATTCCTCTTCTTAAGGCATAAATCCACATACTTTTATTTCTAGGGATTACTCATCAAATTTACTTGGTGCACGAAGGTCTACACATAACCTTACCATTGATTTCCATATGTTATGTAGTAAGGACAACTTTATAACTAAATTCATAAAACATAACCTACATGGGAGCCAAGCATATGCACAAAATTGTTTACATTCTACCTCGCCTATCCCTCTCTAGCACTAGCTTACCCCGCTGTGGCACCACGCCGCCCTAGCGGTACCTGACCCGCTGTGACGGGACAATGGTCCCATAATTCCCTGAATTATTGTTTTTCCTAATTAACGATAGTTCTAATCGTAACAACAAATTAAGAATATAAGTTATTTAACTTTCCAAATGCACTAACCAATATGGTAGGCCATCTCATTATATATCATATTGAAAATAAATTTGATTTCAAAAAAAAAATAGTACTGCAAAATGAACAAGGAATACAATTTATTAATTCCAAAAATACAATAAGCTAGTAATATAATTTACTAAATTTCCAAATATAATAAATTAGGAATACAATTTATTAGTTTCCCAAATGAAATAGAAAACATGGTAGGCCATCTCTATCTATATATATTATATAGTCAATGGATCTGATTTCAATACAAATTAGTAATACAACTTATTAAGTTCCCAAATAAAGATATGGTAGGCCATCACTTTATATACTTATTCTCACTCAAACTTATTCTACATTATATTTGCTACTTATGTTATATTGAAAAATTAGAAATTCTTATGCCATTCTTCAATTATTGATGTTCTTAACATGAGTAATCGTAATTCAATATATATATATATATATATATATAGTTTCTTAAGAATCGGTGTAGCGGTAAATCTGCTAGACCAATCCTCACAAAATTGGAGAAATAATTGGAGAAATCCTCCAACAAGTGATCTGGATCATCAACATTCTTACATGGAGGTGATTATAGAGGATGTTACATTGAGTCACTTTAAAACAAGAATTTATCATGTTGAAGTGCCAATATACGAAGTAGCAAATCCAATAAAAGCTGAAGAGATTTGTATCATATGTCAGGAAAGATTAGAGCTTGAAGAAAGCATCGGGACACTAAGGAAATCTCTAGTTTCAAAAAGAACTAAAGAGCATTTCGTTCAAGTCACTCATCAGTTTTCTTAAGTTTTATCTCAACTTCAAACAACCATATTTTTTAGCACATACATATTTAGGTGGTACAAGACACATCAAATTAAAAAGGCCGTCGAGTCCTCTTTCCGTATCCACCAAGTTTGCCTTAATCATAGTTCTGAGTAAAATATTATAACTAATTTACTAGAGACGCTTTAACCTAGCAACAGCTCTATGATGGCTCAGTGTTACAAAGTGATTATGAACCTCATTGTCCATAGGAAAAATATTCTAACTTCCGACTCATTTTAATTATTAAGGCTATTTTAGTCATAAAAAATATTAGCAGATCATCTAAATTAACCTAAACTTGTAGAAATATCAATTTTGATAATCAAATGCTGTGATTCACTCCTAAATTTCTATGCTCAAGAAACTTCAAGAAATAATAAATCTAGGCTTTATCTTCCAAGATTTTCCTTCAAGTTCCTTCAAAAATATTGTTCTTCCAGGTATGTATGCTTTCATAGTGTTGTGTTTGTTTTCTCTCACACAAATCATGCAATTTCATCCATGAATTCATACTTAAATTTGATTCATTAAGATTCTTGATGCCGTTCTTGATGTTTTAGCTTCATTATTTAATAATGAAGTCTTGTTGAGATCTTGAGGTGAGGGCTTTTGCATATGAGTGTTTTTCTTGATGGATTTTGTTTGGTTTTCATTGAAAAGTTTCTGAGTTTATAAAATTCATGAAATTTGGCAAAAAAAATTGCATTGGGTGTGAATTGAATCAAGTTTGGGAGAGAAAGAAAAGATTGGAAAAAAATATGCACCCATGCCCGCGTCGTAGAGGTGTTTTAAAATTTAAGTCTCCAAATAGTCACCGCCTCTCTTCTTCGTAGAGATGATACGAAGTCCTCTTTCTTGAAATTTGTTTTGCAACCAAAATTTAATTCTATCTCCGTGTCACGCCACTTCTTCTTTAAACTGTGTCTTCGCTCTCTTCTTATTCCTACTATGTAAGCCTTCATTAAAGATACTATATCCTAATCATAGCTCTTAAAGTCACATTTCAAATCAAGATAAAATTAAGAGGAAAGTTGAAGAGGTCTTTCAAGTCAAATTGAGAATTCTTTCGAAATCAATTATAACTTTGATCTATTGTATAGAAAGATGAGATGAGAATGAGAAGAATGGTATTCATCAGTTTCTATATTGTTATTAAGATCCTTGAGTTGAGTCTTACATGTCTATAATTCTGTATGAATCCTATGAGTTGAGTAGTATCGTTGAGTTCTCATTTCATGAGTTATGAGTATTGAGTTTTCAAATGGTCATTGAGATCTTGAGCTAGTTTGTTCATGCCAATATTTTTGCATGAACATCTTTGGATTTAAAGTCTTGATGAGTCTTTAGAAGTCATTCATTGTGTTTTAAATCGACTTTTGATGAATATTTTAAAGAGACAATTTGAGTAAAGTTTAAGGGAACTAATTATTCCCAAGTGTAATATTTTTCATTTTAAAATGAGAGAAATATTGTAATCTCAGTGATTTTAGGTGGAATTTAGAGATTTTTTTTTGTTTTAAGAGGAAGTTTTGAGTAATTCTCTCAAATTGAGGAAGAATTATGTTTTTAACGTATGAGCATGAGTGTATATATATAGCATCGATATGAGGATGAGTTTGTACAACTCAAAATCCTTATAAACCATGTATGCCAACTGCGGTAAGGATCATACTTTTTAGATGAATCCTTAGTGCCTCAGCAGAGCTTAGTGGATCCACTTAGTTGCTTTACATCCCAACAAGGTATAGGAAAGTTTTGGAAGTCTGGGTTAGATGTCGTATCATCATATAGCTCATAGTGATGGTTGTTAGTTAGAGAATCTCCCAAATGAGAGTGGAGAGCTTATAATTGTGTTTTTATACATCTTGAGTTCTATTTGTTATTTTCAAAGCTTTATATATTGCATGTTATTCTCAGTGCTTGCATATTGAGTTGAGTTTTTATTCCCTTTCTATTCGTTCAGCTATAATTATATGTTTTAGTCTTTCCCTTACATGCTTGTATATTCAATATGCTAACTTTATTCAACTTGCATTATCATACAAATAAAGGTGTTCAGGGTAACAACAGGCGCTTCGTTGAGACCATTCACATTCAAACTAGCTTGGGTGAGCCTCCTTACTTCCGGAAGGCTTTACATTTACTTTTGTTTTGTCAAGTTGTTGGGGGTTCTTTTCTTAAACTTATCTATGTATTATATTCTTCATAGGTAGTCTAATAGTCTAGGAGCCTCTCATTATTTATTTTGTTGTCGAGGTGTTTTGAGGTGATGCGACAGTTAACTATAACTTGTTAATTATTTTTAGACATTCCCTATAGTTGAGTTCTAAAATGAGTTTTTAAAGTTAATATATGCTCTTGGAGTTCCAATTGTGCTTGAGTTAGTTCCTCTTGTAGTCAGACAATATGAGGATTCGCTTGAGCACCAACAATGGTTCTTAAGTGCCGATCACGTTCATAGTGTAGGCTCGGATTGTGACATTGTTAATAATCGACCTTTGTTTTGACTCGATTTACCTAATATTTTGGACTCTATGCAGGATCAATGGCAAACTCTAAATAAGTTCTAGAGAAAAAAATTGATTGAAGAAATGAAATCCAAAAACAACTGAGGCAAGTGCACTCAGTCAAGTCATCTACAATGCCAACGCAAGCGACATAAAATTTAAAAGAAGAAGAAAAGGAAAGCCAAAGACAATGATTCTTAGGAGGTTATGTTTGCATCTGATTTCGAAGAACATCATGTATTTTCTTAAAACAAAATTGTATATACATATTTGTATATGTTATTAGTTATATACAAAATTGCATGAAGTATATGTATATTTTCTACTGGAATAATAATTTTATATAAATATATGTATATTTTATTAGTTATTCACAAAATTGTTTGAAATATATGTATGTTTGCAGCTTAATTAAGAATATATATATATACAAAAAAAACATATATTATACTCATATACACATATTCATATACATATTAGTTTATAGTTCTATACAAGTCATATATAAATACATTATATATTTCATTTATACAAATATTTTATTTTTTGTATAAAAGGATATAACTGTAAATAACATAACTAAAATATTTTTTTATCTTCATCTTTTATAGAGTTAGATTCATGTGCAAGCATCCACCAACACATTTAGTGTTATACACAAGTCAAGACCATACATAAGTTACAAAAGAGAATACTTGAAACTTAGTACTGTTGCTGGAGAATCACATCGTCTTCACCTAATGAAACGTTACCAATCCTGCATCCATACTATATCAAAAGACATAAAAGAGTAGTACCAGTACAAAACAAGCATACTGATTGGCATTATTGGTAAACCTGATGCCCAACGCATAGCATAAGAAACGAACTAGCAGGCTTATGAAATAAACCACTCGCTTCTACACCTTCACCTTCTCTTGAAATACCTCCAATATAAACTAGTGTTGTACACTATCACCCTTCTCAATAAACCTACCTACCAGATATTTTATTATAGACTAACCATTTTACCATATAGAAAAATCCCCCAAATATACCATTAACATTTCAACAAACCGTTCATGGCATACCCCTACTTACTTGTCATACTACACAACCATAGTCACATAATACATTACATCACACTCCCTCAACACTAACACTCAATATCTTTCCCCCAAGGTGAAATCCAACTAAGTATATTTCATCACAGACACTACCTCTACTCCTTGCCATTATAATACACGAACAACCCTTAATATAGATTGCTCGCCTCTGGATGATTTATCCCTGCCTCTATACACAATAGGTTTGCTCATTACAATGAACAATCAAATATAAACAATCATATACGTGCCCACTAAGTGAAATATAAATAAGTCAATACAACACTAAACTCACATGCGCATATCCAACATTTATGATATCATCAATATTTATACATGAACGACAAACAAATTCACATTTTATATCACATCGGTCGTTCTCTCATGGAACCCAAACCCCAAAAACTAGTAATACCGGAACTTTGCAACCAATCCAAGTTAGTTATGCCAGAATGTGGAAATCGATCCCATAGTTATGACGGAACATGGAAGCCGATCCAATAATTATGGCGTAATGTGATAATCGATACAACACTTATATCAGAACTTGACAACTGATCCAAGTTAGTTATACTGGAATATGACAACCGATCCATTCAACACATCACAATCACAAGTATATATTCAACATCATACATTTAAGTCATAATTTTATGGCAATCATAGTTCACCAATCTCATTTAAAACAAGTGTTATCAATAATACAATATTCATATACAAACATTCATTTGCCATACATAGCCCTAGTTCATCATATAAGACTTCATCCTAGGGTTTAGTCATAATTAATCATAAAACCTTAATTCAATCGCTCCAAACTATGATCTAGCATACATTTATAAATATAGTTCCATTCATGATTTCATAGTCTTATTGTTAAACCAATGTACCCATGATGCCAATTCTGAAGTCCCTAACACTTAATCAATTCCTTTTCCCAAGGCATAAACCCATATACTTTGATTTCTAGGGATATTACTCATTGAATTCAATTTGTGCACGAAGCTCTACATACAACCCTACAATCGATTTCAATATATTACGTAGTATGCACATATTTATAACTATTCTATTCATAAAACCTAGCCTGCCTGGGTGCCAAGCAGTTATACGGAGTTTTGACTGATTACGGTTTTTTTGGGCTTCGTAAAGGTGAATTTTCTCAAGAATCCGCAAGATTTTACCATCCTCATGCTAGAAATTTCCTTCTCCTTCCTTTCTAAGATTAGACAAACTTTTATACGATTTTTAGGGTGTTTTATTACGTATTTATGTATTTTAAGAAGATGGTAGGATTTCTCATAATTTATTTCCGCGTCGCCTTTCCCGCCCTAGCGCTAGCTTACCCCACTGTAGTGCCGCCTCACTAGTTGCACCTGGACCACTGTGGCGGGATAATTGCAAAGATTCCCTAAATTTTTGTTTCTTCTGATTAACGACGTTTCTGGTCGTTACAATATATACAATTTTACCCATCGTTCATCCCTGAATGACCAGTGTATGGATATCATGTGCCTTATTTTGATTTACCTTTATGTTTAAGAATTTTTCCACTACAGGATCACGAAAAATGTCAAGTTTTCACTTCATTCCCACGAATTAATAGCATACCAAACAGGTTAGAGAAATAAAAGGAACCCATACGAAGAATCCATTGTATTAAATTGACACAGGCTGCCCTGCAAAGGTGCCAGGCCTCCCGCTAAGTGAGACATCTCCACTTGAGGGGGAGATTGAAAACAACAAAGGGGGAATGGGAATGAATTCCCTTATTTTTATCGTTCTGCCTTACTGAACTCTCTTGAAACCTCTCTATTGTTTCTCTCCTAGACATCCAAATCAAGGTAAATTTTCATCTTCCATTCACTCTTACTTCATAACTAGATTAATGATAGTTGCATGATGATTACATGATTGTAAAATAGATGGTGTTTGGGGTAGTTTTTGAAAATAAACTAGGTTGCTAGATTTGTTAGAGAAACTTGGTTACTTCTCTTACAGTCACCAACATTCCCATAACATCCCGAGCATAAGGATTTCATAAAAATATGGGTAAAATGATATTGAAATGGGTGGGCGATGTTTAAGGGTCCCTTGGTTTAAAAATCGTATTTAGTCCTTTTTTAGGAGTTATTTTTCCAAAATAATTGCTTATTTATCTTCTAGGATAGTTACATAACTGTGATATGCTGAAATTATGTGGGTAAATAGAGGTTTTAGGACGAAAAGGCATCATTGATACGCCTAGTGTTCATTATAGATAAATGCTGCTCTGGTGACCTTCATCCTATTATGGCGGCCTTGATAATCCCGCCAAGTCGAGATTATGACCTCTGTGGCGGGATGCGCTAAGAAGTGGCCTTACCGTTTACACCAACAATTTTATTTTCTTTATTCTAAATTTTTAGCCTTACACGATACTTTCTCATTCTAACTTATATTCTACTTATTCCAGGCTCTCAGAATGGCTGGACGAAAGGATGAACAATTACATTTCATCCACTTTTCTTATGCCACGAGTTAAGAGAGACATTACGATACCAAAACACATGGTTCTTTTGGGAAAGGGGTTTTGTGCTACACAAGCTAGAGGAGAAGGCACCTGCATTTTATGCTCGCCTGATGGAGTTCGAATGGGCTCAACTAAATAAGGTTTCCCAGTTGCGCGTTTCACTTGGGTGAGGAAGTTTTATGCCATCCTTCCAATCGTATGCTGGGATGACTCTTACCCAGTCATTCATGTCCGGAGAGATGATATCCCCTGATTACCATCACTATTAATTAAGTATTGGAGTTGCATGATGTTCCAAATGTAGAGTTTGAGGCCAAGCTAAGAGAGATGGATTTGGAGTGGCTGAGAGACACTCTGGTTGAGCCAATGCGTTGGGATCAATATACTACGCTGTTGCAGAGGAAATTAATAGCACGGATCGGTTACCGTATGCTAAGAAGTGGATAAATTTGGTTACTAGAAGCATCTATGTAACGACCTGTTTGGTCGTTTTGAGCAGCAGATTTTATTCTGGAAAAACTGGGCCATACTACGGACACAACGACGGACCGTCATAGGCACGACGCCCCGTCGAGGGTGTATCGTTGCAACATACTTAGAATTCTGAAATTGGGTACTGAAAATCGACTCTCTGTAAATCGTGACGGACCTGCAGGATGAGCCGTCACATCCACGACGAACCGTTGTGAGCTCCCGTTGCAAAACACTTCAACTTTTGAGAATTTGGTACAAGAAACGAGTCTCTGACCGTCATGACGGAAGTGCAGGACGGACCGTCACCAGGTGTGACGGACCGTCACAGACTCCGTGGTGAAAAAGGGGATTTTGGGAGGCCACGACGACCTGCGTGACGGACCGTCGCAGGCACGACGGGCCGTCACAGGTTGCGCAAATCCCAGGCAGTTTAGGATTTCTCTCACACACGTTTTAAGGGTCGTTTTGGACTATTCTTTCCTTAATTATAAAGATTGAGGGTTAATATTAATAAGTCTAATTACTTGGGGGTTAAAAGAGTTACCTTAAGTTAATTAGTGGGTTTTATTGTCCTCTTTTACACTTAATTATATTGTAATTAGGGTAAAGGAAAGAGGGTTTGAATAAAACAAAACAAAAGAAAAGAGAGAGGGAGATTGATCGATCGAAGAGGGAAGAGGAATAACAAAGCTTGGGAGATTTCTTGTTGATTCCAATTCTTCGGTGGAGGTAGGTTATGGTTTTTACGATAATCGTAGTGAACTCTTGATAGGGAATGATATGTATTGATGATATTGTAAACCTGTCTATATGCTTAATTGTATGCTTGTATGAATATGATTGTGTGATTTTGATAAAACAAGCATGATAAAAACCATTGAATCCCAAATCTTGAAAGAAACTTTAATCTACTTATTAATGATAATGCCTTGGTATAAAAAAAGAAGGCTTGATGAATTAAAGTGATTGGGATTGATGATGCCTTGGTATAGAGAAGGCTTGATGAACGGATATAATGAGATTAGTGGATCGGAGTGTCACGTTCCGACACATAGTATTAGTGGATCGGAGTGTCACATTCCGACACATAGTATTAGTGGATCGGAGTGTCACGTTCCGACACATAGTATTAGTCGGACGGGTGTCACAAACCGACACGTAGATGTAGGGGATCGGAGTGTCACGTACCGACACATATAGGAGATCGGAGTGTCACGTTCCGACACATATAGGGGATCGGAGTGTCACGTTCCGACACATATAGGGGATCGGAGTGTTACGTTCCGACACATATAGGGGATCGGAGTGTCACGTACCGACACATAGTAGTAGGGGATCGGAGTGTCACGTACCGACACAAGAGGAAGAAAGATAATGAATCTTGAAAGATGATAATATATTCAACATAATGAACTTAATTCCCAAATGAGTATGGTATTGAGGCTTGAGCCCTCATGGATGAACTTGATGGTAATTATTGATGATTTAATACTTGTTGTTGCTACATGTTGAGCTTATAGTTGATTTATAATATTACTTGATATATATGATCTTCTATTTTGAGTTAGCCGATGATATCTACTCAGTACTTGTGGTTGTACTGACCCCCTACTTTTATGTTTTCTTCTTTGTTATTTGTGTAATGCAGCAAACGTTCCGTCAACTTCAGCACAACAGTAATTCGAGCCAGTTTTTGTCATACCGGATCTCAGGGTGAGCTAACGCTTCTAGCTTGGACTGGATCTTCTTCTGCAAGTCTTGATGCCTTGACTTCCGGCATGGACTAGTTTCTTATGTATTTTTTTAGCTTCTTAGACATTCTAGATAGTAATTTGATCATAGATGTTCTTGTGATGATGACTTCCAGATTTTGGGGATAATAATAATAGTTTTGAGTTATTTTTATTAATGAGTTTAAGTCTTCCGCATTACTTTTGTTGATATTGTATTAAAATGTTAAGGTTTAGATTGGTTGGTTCGCTCACATAGGAGGGTGAATGTGGGTGCCAGTCGCGTCCCCGATTTGGGCCGTGACAATCTACCTATCAAACAACTTCACCAACGTGACCTTTCCTCTGGATTTGGTAGTGGCTTGTGCCATACAGGGTATACAACTAAACATGGGGGCAGAAATCATCTCAGAATTGAAGATGTTCTATAAAGGTAACAAGAAGACGTTCTTTCTCCCTGGCCTTATCACTACCCTGCGTAAGAGGGCAGACGTGCCTTTATTTGATGGTGAAGAGGTACTTCCTATGGATCCCCCCTTCCCCTCTTTTGGTTAGTACAAGTTCTACTTATAGGAGAAAGAGGAGAAGGATGGGCAGGGTTAGCAGTAGTAAGGCGACCTTAAATTCAGATGAAGATGACCCACATTTAGGTGCATGGGTTGAACAGGATCTGGAGGTTGTCCAGAAGAAGATGGAGAGTCCCTACACCGACTTCACTTTTGTTCCACCCGATATAGCCTAGTGATTGCGATGCTCCAACGCAACGACGCCAGGAGAAGAAGAAGAACCTAGCGAGGGACCTTTTTGATGATTCAACTTTTGAAAGTAGTAAAAATCATGTTCAGTTATATTGCTCAAGGCATGAGATTCCCATAGTGGAGAAGGATGATTACGTTCAATTGTTGGATTTAGAGGAGGGCGTGACATTCGTTGAACCTTGGGGATCACCATTAGCATTGAGGTCAATCACCACACTACCTCTATCATACATACGACATTACACGAAGCGAGAGTGCATGGTCAACACACACCTAAAGCGCCTACGTTTGGCTGCACGTAGTGCCCTCGAAGTAGTTAAATTCTGACACCGACACCTCTCGGTTGCTGGGTTCTTGAGTTGCTTTCTTCTCTTTTCTAGTACTCGTAAATATTAAACTTTATTTTTATTTTCACACTCTTTTAAGTTTCTACAGGACATGGATTCTTGTTTTTAGATGTCTGATGGAGTCCCATGTTTAACTCTAAAAGTTCTATAATATTTTTACTTCTGTTGTTGAACACTGTGTGGAGTTGCAGTGATTTGTTCAGATCTCATTCGGGTTGACATTTTGAAGTTAGGAAAATAAGGGAGGTGATTTGAGGTTCAGTCTCACACTATCCTGCTTTGGAGGGATAACTCCTGCTCTGGCGGTGTCGCAATGGCAAGAATAATTCCGCCCAAGAAGTTGAAATTGGACCAAAACCCAGACTAATAATTTTGGGTTCTTTTTCTTTTTCTAAGATTTCCAAGTTTCCCATCTTAACCAATCAAACTAAGATAAATCTCCAAGCTAGGAAAATCATTAACTACTCTAAATCAATCTTAACGACACGACATTCCACTAGTTCTCATTTATTCAATCTTACACAAAAACATCCCAAGGATGCACCCAAATATTCACACAATTATTAATTGGTTGCGATGCACACCCAGATTCTGTTTTACAAATCACCTCGTAAATTAGCTAGACCTTACACCAGCTTAGTAATGACTTCCTTTTTGAAACGATTTTCATGACACTCAATCATTTATAACTTGCATAACTTCAACCAACTATCCAACACAATTCACAAATTGTAAGGTTCAAGGACACATTATAGTACACATAATCAACTCATCATATTCAAGAAATTACAACTTCACCTTCACAGTAAATTAAGGAAACAAAAAGTACACACTCACACATTCAAGTAGATTGTCAAGACAAGCCCAAATTTTCAATTAGTTAGTTCACTAATTGTATGACAATTACTGATCATCCATGCAATTATACTACCCATAGGGCCATATACCAACTGGAACCTTCCCAATTCCAATTTACCTTGCTTATGTTCCTTCAGTCGCGATCGCGACTTTTGCTTCACTGTTGAGATACCAATTAAAATCGGGAGGTACCAATTGGACACAAATCA
>JAKWIY010001634.1:0-17486 GCA_027704805.1 Solanum corneliomulleri | reverse complement strand
TCTTGTTTGGTGAATTTCGTGGGGAGCACCACTTATGTAGATTTGGTTATCTTAGAAATGGTTGACTTTGATGTAATTCTGGGTATGACTTGGCTTCTCCGAATTTTGCAATTTTGGATTGTAATGCTAAAAAGGTGACGTTAGCCAAGCCTGGGACAGATCCATTAGTGTGAGAGGGCGACTACACTTCCAATCCGGTGTGTATCATCTCCTTTCTTCGTGCTAAGAAAATGGTGAGTAAAGGGTGTTTAGCTTTCTTGGCACATATCAAGGATGACACTATCCAAGTACCCTCGATTGAGTCAGTTTCGGTAGTCCGTGAATTTTTGGATGTGTTCCCTGCAGATCTTCCTGGTATGCCACCGGATAGGGATATTGACTTCTGTATTGATCTTGAACCGGGTACTCGCCCCATTTCTATACCCCCTTATAGAATGGCTCCCACGGAGTTAAGAGAGTTAAAGGCACAACTTCAAGAGTTGTTGGGTAAAGGCTTCATTAGACCAAGTGCATCTCCTTGGGGTGCTCCGGTTTTGTTTGTGAAGAAGAAGGATGGGAGCTTTCGGAGGTGCATAGACTACAGACAACTGAACAAGGTAACTATTAAGAACAAGTACCCCATTCCTCGCATTGATGACTTGTTCGATCAGTTACAAGGTGCTTGTGTCTTCTCTAAAATTGACTTGAGATCCGGTTATCATCAATTGAAAATACGGGCAATGTATGTGCCAAAGACTGCTTTTCGAACTAGGTATGGGCATTATGAATTTGTGGTAATGTCGTTTGGTCTTACGAATGCCCCTGCTGCCTTCATGAGCTTGATGAACGGGATTTTCAAGCCATATTTGGACCTCTTTGTGATCGTGTTTATTGATGATATACTGATTTACTCAAAGAGTAAGAAGGAACATGAGGAGCATTTGAGAACAGTGTTAGAATTATTGAGGAAGAAGAAGCATTATGCCAAATTCTCAAAGTGTGAGTTTTGGCTAGATTCAGTGTCCTTCTTGGGACACGTGGTTTCTAAGGATGGAGTGATGGTGGATCCATCTAAGATTGAGACGGTGAAAAATTGGGTAAGACCTACAAACGTGTCAGAAATAAGGAGCTTCGTGTGTTTAGCTAGCTACTACCGCCGATTTGTCAAGGGGTTCTCTTCCATCGCTTCCCAATTGACGAATTTGACTAAGCAGAATGTTCCATTTGTATGGTCAGATGAATGTGAGGAAAGCTTTCAGAAGCTTAAGACTTTGTTGACTACTGCACCAATTCTTACCTTACCAGTAGAGGGTAAAAACTTCATCGTTTATTGTGATGCATCCTATTCTGGGTTGGGTGCAGTTCTAATGCAAGAGAAGAATGTGATTTCTTATGCTTCAAGGCAATTAAAGGTGCATGAACGTAACTATCCGACCCATGATTTGGAGTTGGCCGCGGTAGTATTTGCACTAAAGCAATGGAGACACTATTTGTATGGGGTCAAGTGTGAAGTCAATACGGACCATCGTAGCCTACAGTATGTCTTTACTCAGAAAGATTTGAACTTGAGACAGAGGAGATGGATGGAACTACTGAAGGACTACGACATCACTATCTTGTACTATCCGGGAAAAGCGAATATTGTGGCGGATGCTCTAAGTAGAAAGGCCGGAAGCATGGGAAGTCTAGCTAATTTGCAAGTTTCTAGACGCCCATTGGCTAGAGAGGTGCAGATTCTGGCTAATGACCTTATGAGGTTAGAAATAAATGAGAAGGGAGGATTGTTTGCTTGTGTAGAGGCAAGATCTTCTTTTCTTGACAAGATCAAGGGAAGACAGTTTGATGATGAGAAACTAGGTCGAATTCGAGATAAAGTGTTGCAAGGAGAGGCTAAAGAAGCAAAAATTGATGAGGAAGGTGTTTTGAGGATTAAGGGAAGGGTATGTGTACCCCGCATCGATGATTTGATCACCACTATTCTGACAGAGGCTCATAGTTCCGGATATTCTATACATCCTGGTGCAACCAAGATGTACTGTGACCTAAAATAACATTTTTGGTGGAGTAGAATGAAGCGCGACATTGTTGATTTTGTTGCCAAATGTCCAAACTGTCAACAAGTAAAGTATGAACACTAGAGGGCTGGAGGAACACTTCAGAGAATGCCCATTCCTGAATGGAAGTGGGAGAGGATCGCAATGGACTTTGTGGTTGGTCTTCCAAAGACATTGGGTAAATTTGATTCCATTTGGGAGATTGTTGATAGGTTAACTAAGTCTGCTCACTTCATTCCGGTCAAGGTGACCTACAATGCAGAGAAGTTAGCAAAAATTTACATCTCAGAAATCGTTCGACTGCATGGAGTTCCACTCTCCATTATATCAGATAGAGGTACGCAGTTTACTTCTAAGTTTTGGAGAACATTGCATGCTAAATTAGGTACTAGATTGGACCTTAGTACCACATTTCATCCACAGACCGATGGTCAGTCTGAGCGAACGATTCAAGTGTTGGAGGATATGCTTCGTGCATGTGTGATAGAATTTGGTGGTCATTGGGATAATTTCTTACCCTTGGCAGAGTTTTCATACAATAATAGCTATCACTCCAGTATTGACATGGCTCCATTTGAAGCATTGTATGGGAGGAGGTGTAGATCTCCCATTGGGTGGTTCGATGCATTTGAGGTTAGACCTTGGGGTACTGACCTCCTGAGGGATTCGTTGGATAAGGTGAAGTGCATTCAATGAATGCTTCTAGCAGCGCAAAGTAGGCAAAAGAAGTATGCAGATCGAAAGGTTAGAGACTTGGAGTTCATGGAGGGTGAACAAGTATTGTTGAAGGTTTCGCCCATGAAAGGGGTGATGCGGTTTGGAAAAAGAGGTAAACTAAGTCCAAGGTATATTGGACCATTTGAAGTGCTTAAGCGAATAGGTGAGGTGGCTTATTAATTAGCCTTGCCCCCAGGGCTGTCCGGAGTGCATCCGGTATTTCATGTGTCCATGTTGAAATGATACCATGGAGATGGAAACTACATTATCCGTTGGGATTCAGTTTTGCTTGATGAGAATTTGACTTATGAGGAGGAACTGGTTGCTATATTAGATAGGGAGGTACGCAAGTTGAGGTCGAGGGAGATTGCATCCATCAAGGTTCAATGGAAGAATCGACCGGTTGAAGAGGCTACTTGGGAGAAGGAGGCAGATATGCAAGAAAAGTACCCACATCTGTTTACAGATTCAGGTACTCCTTTTCGCCATTGTCTTTCTTCTTTTGATCGTTCGGGGATGAACGATGGGTAAATTTGTATCTATTGTAACGACGTGTTTAGTCGTTTTGAGCAGCAGATTTTATTTCTGGAAAAACTGGCTGAGACGACGGTCACCACGACGGACCGTCATGGGCACGACGGACCGTCATGGGCATGACGGACCGTCGAGGGTGTCTCGTCCCAGAACACTTAGAATTCTGAGATTTGGGTTCTAAAATCGACTCTCTGTAATCTGTGATGGACCTGCAGGACGAACCGTCACAGCTATGACGAACCGTCGTGAGGCACCGTTTCAAAACACTTCAACTCTTGAGAATTTGGTATGGGAAACGAGTCTGTGAACGTCATGACGGAAGTGCAGGACGGACCGTCACAGGTGTGACGGACCGTCACAGTGTAGTTAGTGAAAAATGGAATTCTAGGATGTTGCACGACCTGCGTGACGGACCGGCGAAGGCACGACGGGCCGTCACAGGTTGCGCAAATCCCAGGCAGAATCGGATTTCTTTACACGTTTTAAGGGACGTTTTGGACTATTCTTTCCTTAATTATAAAGTTAGAGGGTTAATATTAATAAGTCTAATTCTTGAGGGATAAAAGAGGTAACTTTGGGTTAATTAGTGGGGTATTATTGCCATCTTTTACACTTAATTATAGGTTAATTAGGGTAACAGAAAGAGGGTTTGAATAAGAAAAAGAGAAAGAACAAGAGAGAGAGGATTGATCGATCGAAGAGGAGGAAAAACACAAAGCTTGGAAAATTCTTGCTTGATCACTAGTCTTCGGTGGAGGTAGGTTATGGTTTTTACGATATTCGCAGTGAACTCTTAATATTGAATTATATGTATTGGTGGTATTGTAAACCTGTCTATATGCTTAATTGTATGCTTGCATGAATATGATTATATGATTTTGATAAAACAAGCATGATGAAAACCATTAAATCCCAAATCTTGAAAGAAACTTTAATCTACGTTATTAATGATGATACCTTGGTATAAAAGAAGGCTTGATGAATTAAAGTGATGGGATTGATGATGCCTTGGTAAAGAGAAGGCTTGATGAATTGATAGAATTAGTGGATCAGAGTGTCACGTTCCGACACATAGTATTAGTGGATCGGAGTGTCACGTTCCGACACATAGTATTAGTGGATCGGAGTGTCACGTTCCGACAAATAGTATTAGTGGATCGGAGTGTCACGTTCCAACACATAGTATTAGTTGATCAGAGTGTCACGTTCCGACACATAGTATTAGTGGATCGGATTGTCACGTTCTGACACATAGTATTACTGGGACGGGTGTCACGAACCGAAACGTAGAATTAGGGGATCGGAGTGTCACGTACCGACACATATAGGGGATCGGAGTGTCACGTTCCGACACATATAGGGGATCGGAGTGTCACGTACCGACACATATAGGGGATCGGGTGTCACGAACCGACACGTAGAATTAGGGGATCGGAGTGTCACGTACCGACACATAGTGGTAGGGGATCGGAGTGTTACGTACCGACACAAGAGGATGAAAGATAATGAATCTTGAAAGATGATAAATATACTCAATCTAATAAACCCAATTCCCAAATTAGTATGGTATTGAGGCTTGAGCCCTCATGGATGAACTTGATGGTACTTGTTGATGATTATAGTACTTGTTGTTGCTACATGTTGAGTTTATAGTTGATTTATAATATTACTTGATATATATATTATCTTCTATTTTGAGTTGGCCGATGATATCTACTCAGTACTTGTGTTTGTACTGACCTCTACTTTTATGTTTTCTTCTTTGTTATTTGTGGAATGCAGCAAACGTTCCGTCTACTTCAACTCAACAGTAATTCTAGCCAGTCTTCACTACATCGGAAATTCAGGGTGAGATAATGCGTCTAGCTTTGACTGGGTCTTCTTCTTCAAGTCTTGATGCGTTGAACTTCCGGCATGGACTAGCTTTCTATTTATTTTGTTTTCTTAGATATTCTTAGTTTAGTAATTTGGGATAGATGTTCTTGTGATGATGACTTCCAGATTTTGGGGATATTAATAATAGTTTTGAATTGTTTTAAGTCTTCCGCATTATATTTCTGTCGATATACGTTGAAATGTTAAGGTGTAGATTGGTTGGTTCACTCACATAGGAGGGTAATTTGGGTGCCAGTCGCGGCCCCGATTTGGGTCGTGACAATTCTTAACTTTAGGATGCTTTGTGTAAACATGTTTAGTGATAAACGACATAGACCATGTGAGCGACATGGAATCCGGTGTCATAAAATCCTACTCCGATAAAAGTGTTCTACTAGACAAGGTAGAACCACAAAATAGATATCTAGGTGGATCCACTAGATATGTCCTACATTTGAACATAGTTAAGTTATATTGAGATTCCTTCTAGAAACTGGACTTATTGCATTAGCGGAGAGGCTTCCATCTCATGAGTATCACTTGGATTACCCAACTTATTGCATTAGCAGAGGGGTGTTTTCCACATTGTACATGTCCGCCCATTGAGCGTAACCCCCTTTTTAATATTTTAAATACTTTATTTATCATTAGTTCATAAAGTAGGCCTTTTACGACATGCTCCGTCATACATTATATATCTCAAAGGTTTGTAATATGAGAGTCTACATTCATTGCAGAACCTCTATTATGTAAGACTGTAATTTCACATTATTCTACCATTCATACCTTCATATGTGTGTGCGTTCATATGTGAGATCTACCTTAACAGAAACACCTTTATTCGCATATGTTCATAAATTCATTTATGATATACTTTGCATGCATAGTAATAGGTAATGATGTATAAAAGAACTATCCTTTCCTGAATAATAACAAATCTATCCTATTCATAGACATGCAGGAAGTGTGTGTACATTGGTCAACATTATAAAAAAATAGCTATAATATGGTATTGAGGAATCCATCCTCAAAGATCACACATTCCTCATGTCATAAGTCATACAACTATAAAGCAATAAGGATTATAGAATACACACACACACATTACAACATATGAGACAAGATCATATTCAGAATTAGAATAGAGGACTCCTACCACTGCTTTGATCACATATTAATAAAGGGTTCATATTGTTTAGGGTCATGCTACAAGAATGTTCATCATCATTAGCCATATAGACCACACCTAACCCTAACATGATCACCACACATGCACAACATCATTCACACATCTAGAATATACGACTAGTATGGAAGACTATACATATAATTTCACATAACATCAGTTAACTTAGACATGATATTAAAATCAAGGATATATCCTTCAACTTCTAAAACGTGGAAATAATCATATCATTTCCTCTTACATCTAATGTCGTCAAGGCCATGATCATAACACATAAACATGTATGAGAATGTAAACACCACTACTATAAGTAGACCATACAAAGCATCACAATTTAATATGCATTTTAAGTTAATAAGACAAAATAGGTCAACTTAATAAATTCTCCATACTTCAGAATCAATTGATATAGATAAGACTTGGACTAATAAATACACAATTATCTAATAATTATTGAATCATAATCTAATCATGATCACAAGACCCATAACATATCATAATTTGAGATGATAAAGAGATCATGGGTTCTTTATGGAATTGGATTGAAAATAATCTTAAAAATAGATTAATGATATAATCTTTATTAGAATGATTTTGAAATCCCTTTAACAATGAACCCATGGCTAGATTGAAAGATAATATTGTTGACTTAGATTCATGTTTGAAAAAGCTTTGAAAGGACTTCTTAGACGAATGGTTAAATAAGTATGAAAAATTTAGCATACCTTCAAAATAATAAAACCATCGAAAATCAGAGAAGAAAGCTCCAAGAATGAACCTCCATAGCTTGTTCTTGAGATTTGTCTCCAATGGAGGTTCGGGAGAATTTGGAAGAGAAGAGAGTTTGGAGATTTTAATTTCATAATGGGTGTTGGGGTTTAGACTTGGGAAAGGGGTCAAATAGGACATAAAAATGTTTATAACCGACTCCCAAAGTTACCAAAACACCACTTTACATATTTGGACTATTAGGCATGTCAATTTTGTCTTCATAATGACCACAACCAAATTTGGGAAGTGGCTACGTGTCGCAAACACTATTTTCAATACTAGCTTCAGTCTATTATGATCCATGGCTTATTACAAGCTATTCCATCATTTTGATCATTAGAAGGTAACTCTAGTCATACTTGATCATATAGGTTTCAACTCTAAAATTACAGGTTAAGATATTTCCTATTCAATAAACCTATTTCAATTCATATTTAGATGATCATTACTATGATCAATTTTTATTCAAGACAATTGCTATAAGAATTGTGGTATTTCAGATTCACAATTGAGGGATATCTATGGGGATCTATGGGTGGAATAACCCATGGATGAAAAAGCTTAACATACCTTTGATCAGTGCCTTAGAATAATCTTATAACCTTGGTGAAACTCGAGCTAGTTTCTGGCTCCTTCTTTTCTACTTTAATAGTGATCTTGAGAGAACTTTAGAGAAGAGAGTGTTTTGATTTTGAAGAGAAAAAACTAATTGGATAATTAATTTTTATAATATACTTAACATACCTAAAAAAATCTATGGCTTAGATGGAACGAGGGGTGAATTTACCAATTCACCTTTCACTTGGCCGAACCCCTAGGAGATTTGCAGGTGGTGTCCCACGACCACCACCTACAGACCGTAGGTGGTGTGACAGGGTGTTTTGCTGCTTCATGGTTCGTGACTAAGGCTCCTAAAAATAGGGGTTTATCTCCTACGACTAATTGTGGAGCTAGTCCCTCCAACTATGGGGCATTAACCCACAAACGGGCAGTTAATAAAAGTCGTTGGTCATGCTATTTTTGAAATCTTTTTGGCTAATGTTTGGGTCTTCTTGAAGGACATTTACAGTGTTTCTCTGGGAGTCATACCCCTAACCTCGATACTCTAGGTGTAATAAACATATCTACATGACATGGACCTAAAACCACACATCAAACTCCATGAGAACACACTAGAACATCCTACCACCAAAAGACTAGTTTCTGGACGTCTCTTAACTCTTACGAACTAACACTTCCAAACTAATATAATTGCACTAATTTAAGTCTAGAGACTTCATTTAAACCTATTTAAGTTATTATATCTCATGTGGAGATCTATCTTAGGTTATACGATTTCTGAGGTGTCTCATTCCTTGACAAAATTTTTAGCTAACATTAAGGAAAAAGCACAAGTACTTCCTACACTTTGAACGAAATCCTAGCGACATACCTTAACTAAACTAAGGTCCTATTCCCCCCCCCCCAAAATAGGTTTGTCTGTAATTTGATACACCTTTTGGCTTACATGACACACTGCATGACTACACACAATTGAGATGTGTTGGATATGTTTGGATGCCACGTAAGTGGAAAAGGTGTACAAAATTATAAAAAAAATGGGATAACGGGGTATTAGGATCTATGTTAGTTAACACTTGTATATGGGGTTTCGATCATAATCTAGGTAGTACTGTACTTTATCTCGCTAAAATTGGCCAAACCTTGTACTTTTCTACTTCCTTCAAGTTTCGACAATAATAACTTTGTGTCTTCTTAGTAATTTTTTTACTTTACATTAAAATTTAACGTAACACAAAGGTGAATCATGTCGAGTGAATTTGAGTTGATCAAGATTGATGAGACAATATAAAATTCAAACATCTAGAGCATTTCATATCTATAATATGAGATTATTTAGAGTTAATTTGAGTTGATCAAGATTGATGAGACAATATATAATTCATACATAGTTTAGTCATATTTAGATTTATAAGTGTATCATAATGTATAGTCAGTATGTAAATCATATATAGCTACGATCTATTATGTAGTCAGTATTTTTTAGTGAACTATAGCATATAATCAATAGATATCTTGAATGTATTTTTAAAGTATATACCTATATCTATTGTAAACTAATTACTAATTTATTATATATAATTGAAACTTAAATTTTCCAAAAATATAAGGCAAAAATAAAACATTAATCTTAAATTAACTATAATTTTACTTATTTTTTCAAAAAGTCTTACATAAAGACAAAGGAATTAATTTATATCCTATGCACACTCTTCAGGTACTTAATTGCACAAAATATTTGAAAAAGCAAAAGCCGTTATTGGAGGGTTAAGCACGCAATCATTTCCTTATTTGATAAGCTACTTTGTTTCATCAACACCCAATTTCGATTGCAGATACCTACCTATTCCTGAATTTGATGGATTCCTATAAGTTTTTTACTCTTCGATATTATTTTTTATTAGTTGAGCGTTGTTGTTTTTTTAAAAAATATTAAAAAATAAACTCATATGAGATGTGGATGAAGTTCTGATGTTTTTTTCCAGTGAAATGGTCCGCGGGAGGACCTTTGTTTAGTTTTCATTCTGTTTAGAGTTAATATACGGGGATGCAAAACATGATTTTTTTTGTTTGTTTTATCCTCAATTCTATTTTGATGAAATTAGGGTTAGTTTTTTTTATGTGTGTTTGTGAAGAGGAGTGCATTCTTTTGCAAATAGATTTTATATATAAGGGACTTTGGCCATGAAAATTGATATATTTGAAAAAACAAAAGGTATTGTTTTTAGACCAAAATGATTCACAAAAACTCAAAACATTAACTACAATTTATATTCACAACAAAACACAACTACGTTTTCAATCATCATAAATTGGACTTGTGTTTGGTTTCTTATATAAATTGGAGTTAATTATTTTTGAGTTTTTGTTAATGATTTGAAATGAAAAAAGTTTAAAAAATGAATTTTATGGCCAATCGTGTTTGTTTTTTTGGAGTATTTCTTCAAATCAGTGGCAGAGGAAGAAAAGAATTTAACTATTCAATAATTTTGAAATGAAGCTATGTAATGAAAATAGATAGAAGTTTCTTCTCTTGTAAAAACTAAGGTATGAACTTTGTAGACAATCATGTAACTATTGGATTGAGTGATGCATATAAATTTTTTGGAAGTGATTTCTACCCTTTTCTTTTTCTTTTGGGTGTTCTTTCTTGAAGAGACGAGTATTAGAATGTCAAAATTTGATCCATATGTTGCCTTTGATTAGTTGTCAAAATGTGTAATTGTAATGTAGAGATGGTCGATGCCAAAAAGACTGTCTTGCTAGTAATGTCCTAGTGTCCGATGACTCCATGTCAAAGTACAAAAATGTTGTTACGACGGAAGGCTCGATTGGCATAAGCAATGCTGAGGACAAGATAGATAATCAGAGTGATTCAAAGAGAGAGGACTTGAAGAATGCTATGAGTGAGACAAAGGACCAGCTCAACACTAAGAGTTAGGCAAAGGAATAAGGAAATGTAATCGATGAGGACAAACAAAAAATTGCTAAAATATTGAAAATGAAGAAGTGAAACTTTAAGGAAATGTGCTGCTGGAAAACAAATACACCTACTATATATGTTGAAACGAATGATATGGTAACTGGCTATTTGAAGGTGACTGACAATGAAGTACATAATCTTGATAAAGCAGATCTGAATGAAGGTCATCAAGATAAGAAAATGATGTACGAGGCCAATAAAATTGGTAATGATATAATGGTTGATAGACAAGAGGACCATCAGATGAAAACAAATGCTACAACTAATACCAATGATATCGTAAGATTGGATGAGTTTCTAAAAGTGAAAATCATATTTACTGATTCTTATATTGGAAAAAATGCCACAACCAGCAAGTCTAATGTTTCTTATCAACCCTACAACTACAAATGCTGGACAACATCGTTGGGAAGCATCTGAGAATATTTCCACAATGGTGAATACTCTAATATACCCTTTTTGGACACAAAGGGTATATCATATTATTTACCTTTGCAAGAATGTTCTCATATGATTCCCCACTATGTTGTCCAACATTTGTAGTTGAAGGATTGATCGAAAACATTAGTCTAAATGGTTTTGCCATTTTTCTAACATAAGAAGTAGTAAATTGAATTTTCATATTTTGAGCACATCTAATTTAGCACCATCAATGGTAATAGTTGTAAGATTTGATTTAATATAATGGTCCTCTCATCTATTAACCTTCATATCATTACTATTCTTATAGACCTCATAGATCATTTTCTCATTCTGATGAACTTCATTCAGTTTTCCTTGGTCAATCATTTATACTTCACCATTAATCAACTTCAAATATCCACTTACCATATCATCCGACCGAGTATCAATCGTATGTGTTTTATTCTACAACAACACATTTCGTTCAACTTCCCCTTCTTCATTTTCAAAATTTTTAGCATTTCCTGTGCTAGATAAACTTTTTTTTCCTGACTGACTAAATTTTCATGTGTCTCAGATTGACTCTTACAGTTTAGTTGATTCTCTGTTTAACATTTGTGAATTCCACTCCCTTTGAATCACTCTTATCATCCGTTTTTTCGTCAAGATTGCTTTTCCCAATCAAACCTTTTGTCTTAACACCATTTTCGTAGACCGCTGAGTCATAGTACACTAGGATCACTAGCAAGGACATTCTTTTAGACATCCACCATATCTACATCACCCATATAAATTTTTAAAACAAGTCACATACAACATTGCATAAGTATCAAACTTTCACATTCTAATGCTCATCTCGTCAAAAAATAGCACCCAAAAGAAAAATGGAAAGGAAGAAATAACTTCCAAAAAAACTGATATTCATCACTCTTTCCACTAGTTATATGATTCTCTACAAATTTCATACCTTTGTTTCAAATTCCATTTTTCAGAAGAAAAGAAACATTAAATCTTATTTCATTCTATGACTTCATTTCAAAATTCATGAATATCTTAACTTCTTTGATTCAGTGACAAAGGATTAAAGACTCCAAAAATAAAACATGATTGGCCATAAAATTCAACTTTTTATAATATTTTCACTCAAAATTAATCACATAAACTATAAAATAACTCCAATTTCCAATCATCATTATTCATTTTGAATAATGATTATTTAAAATTAGAGTTCTGTTTGATTGTGAATATAAAGTGGAGTGAATTGTATTTGTCTTTTTACGAGTGATTTTGAGTGAAACAGGTTTTCAAATTCTCTCAATTTTCATGAACAATCTACCTTATATATAAAATCTATTAGCGAAAGCATACATTCCTCTGTTTTTCATCACAACATAATTGAGGACACAAAAACAAGCAGAAAAAAATCATGTTTTTCATCCCCATATGTTAACTCTGAACAGAATGACCACAAAAAACGGTCCTCTACATATCAAATGTGTTCAGTTTTTTCATATTTTTTCAAAAACATAGCAACGGTCAAAGTATAAACAAGCAATGTCGATGAGTAAAAAAAGTTATAGGAATCCATCAAACTCAGCAACAGGAAGGAATCTGCAATCAAAATCGATGGTTAATAAAGAAAGACACAATGGTGACCATAGCCGTCCTATGATGCCTTTTGATTCTTAAAATATTTTTTTGGCACTAAGTAATTGAAGAGTGTGAGCAGGATATAAGTTAATTCCTTTGTCTTTATGTGAGACTTTTTGAGAAAATTACTAAAATTACATTTAATTAAAGAGTAATGTTTTACTTTGGTTTTATATTTTAGAAATAGTTTCAATTATATATAATATAAATTAGTAATTTGTTTACAAATAAATATAGTTATATACTTAAGAAAACTATTCAATATATACATTGATTATATGATATAGTTTTCCAAAAGTCAGATCAAGTATATGAAAAAGACATAAAAATACTTCCATCAAACTATATTGTGGCGTACAATTACCCTTCCTGCCAAAGTATTGAGTCATACTTAGCCTTCTAATTAACAAAAGTATGTTAAGCGCCAGGCGGAATCCACATGGATCCCACATAAGCATCAAAAATTTCCCACTTCCTTGGAGACTAATAATATCCCTAATATGTGATTCTTCCATCATTTATCTTAAAATTCAATTTCATCCATTTCGCCTCATTTTAGCGGGTAGGTGTAACGACCTGTTTAGTCGTTTTGAGCAGCAGATTTAATTCTGGAAAAACAAGCTGAGTCGACGGATTTCACGACGGACCGTCATGGGCACAACGGACCGTCGAGGGGGTCTCGTTTCAAAACACTTAGAAATTCATAAATTTGGATAATGAAATCAACTCTCTGAACTTTGTGACAGAATGGCAGGACGGACCTTCATGGGCACGACGGGCCGTCACAGACCGTTTAGTGGAATTGAGTCTCTGAACTTTCTGACGGAGCAGCAGGACGGACCGTCGCAGGCACGGCGGGCCATCACAGGCTGCGTTATCCCAGGCAGGGTCGGATTTCTGTTAAGTAATTTAAGGGGCGTTTTGGACTATTGCTGCTATACTTATAAATTTAGTGGGTTAATGTTAATAGTTTAATTACTTGGGGGTTAAAAGAGATAACCTTGAGTTAATTAGTGGGTTAATTCCTCATCTTTTATACTTAATTATATGCTAATTTGGGTAAAAGAAAGAGGGTTTGAATTAGAAAAATAGAAAGAACAAGGACAGGGAAAGAGAAACGATCGAGAGAGAGGAACGAAGAGGATAGCAAAGCTTTGGGGAATTTGCTTGCTTGATCACGAATCTTCGGTGGAGGTAGGTTATGGTTTTATGCTATTCGTAGTAAACTCTTAATAGCGAATGATATGTATTGGTAGTATTGAAAACCCTGCTATATGCTTAATTGTATGCTTGCATGAATGTGATTATATAATTGTGATAAAATAAGCATGATGAAGCTATTGAATCATTAATCATGAAAAACCCTCATCTCTTTGTTAATGATGATGCCTTGGTATAAGAGAAGGCTTGATAAACTAAAGTAATGAGATTGATGATGCCTTAGTATAAGAGAAGGCTTGATGAACTAAAGTAATGAGATTGATGATGCCTTGGTATAATAGAAGGATTGATGAATTAAGAAAATGAGATTAGTGGAGCGGGTGTCATGAACCGACACGTAGAATTAGGGGATCGGGTGTCACGAACCGACACGTAGAATTAGGGGATCGGGTGTCACGAACCGACACGTAGAATTAGGGGATCGGGTGTCACGAACCGACACGTAGAATTAGGGGATCGGAGTGTCACATTCCGACATATAGTAGTAGGGGAGCGGAGTGTCACGTACCGACACAAGAGAAAAAAAGATAATGAATCTTGAAGGATGTTAATATACTCAATCTAATGAACCTAATTCCCAAATGAGTATGGTATTGAGGCTTGAGTCCTCATGGGTGAACTTGGCGGTACTTATTAATGATTATAGTACTTGTTGTTGCTACATGTTGAGTATTGTAGTTGATTTATGATATTATCTGATATATACTGTTTTCTATTTTGAGTTGGCCGATGATACTTACTCAGTACTCGTGTTTTGTACTGACCCCTACTTGTGTGTTTCTTTCTTTGTATTTGTGGAGTGCAGCAAAAAGACCGTCGTCTTCAACTCAACCGCAACTCTAGCCAGTCTTCATTACATCAGATTTCAGGGTGAGCTAATGCTTCTAGCTTGGACTGGATCTTCGTCTTCAAGTCTTGATGCCTTGAACTTCCGGCATGGACTAGCCTTTTATTTATTTAGCTTCTTAGAATACTCTTAGTTAGTAATTTGATCATAGATGTTTTTGTGGTGATGACTTCCAGATTTTAGGGATAATAATAGTTGTTGAGTTTTTAGAAGTTATTGAATTGATTTTCATTAATGAGTTTAAGTCTTCCGCATTACTTTCTCTTGATATTATATTGAAATGTTGGGGTTTAGATTGGTTGGTTCGCTCACATAGTAGGATAAGTGTGGGTGCCACTCGCGACTCGGTTTTGGGTCGTGACAGTAGGGAAAGAAATGATTCACATATTTCTTCACATTGCGAATAGGTTTTTAAGTTGATTACATGGCTCAGTCTCAAGCCGGATCTTCACTACCGTAGGCTAGTAAATCTTTGTTTTTATTTTAATATGTTTACTAGTTCAAAGTTGTGGATGGATCAACAATGGGTGATAAATTTAGGGATTAAAAGAGTAAATCTGAGCTACTTCCAATAGTTTTAAGGTATTTTTGAGCCTTTTCCGGAAAGTATATACTGACTATTTAATATACCAAACCTATATATAAGTAATACATTGACTATATATTACGATATACTCAAAAAAACAAATAGAGTTTTAACTATATATGAAGTATACGTTGACTATTATATCTCGATCAACTCAAAATCATCTCAAAATAGTCTCAAATATTAGGTATGGAATCATCTCGATGTTTCTAGTCTTTTTATTTATTATTCGCTAAAAAAGATTTATGCTTTCAATACATCATATTTTAATGGAAAGGATAAATAACTAAGAAGAAGAATGAGATGAAAAAAATGGAGGAGGGGGGGGGAGAAAGAAGGAAACAATTTTATTAATGGTGAAACTAGAAGGAAGAAGAAGAAGAAGAAGAAGAAGAAGAGAGTAAGGTTTGGCCAATTTTAGTAATTTTGAAATTTTATCAAGATAAGGTACAAGTAACTCCTTGATAATAACTGAAATCTCATAGATACACCTTAACTAAAATAAGATCCTATTAACCTTCCCCTTGGGAGCTGAAGGCATTTTGAACTCGATGAACTCCTCAAAATAAAAACAAATAAAAACACAAGTAGGGCTCAGTGGGTAACATGTACTAAGTAGTATCATTGGCCCATTCAAAATATTAACAAATATGCAAAAATAATAGTATAAAATCAACAATCGCATTTAGAAAGTAATAAACACACACAAACGGCATGAAAAAGTGACAACTGAAGCAAGTATGTAATCAATGATGATATCAACCACACACACGAGGACTCAAGCCTCCATACCGCAGTTTTTTGGGAAATGGGTTTTTTTAAGATTGAGTACATTTAATTAATTATATATGTTTTCCTCTTTAATATTACCATGTCAGAACATGACATCCTAATCCAATAATACCGTGTGAGAATGTGACACCCCGATTAAATAATTCCATGTGAGAATGTGACACCCTAATCCAATAATACCATGTCAGAACGAAACAGCCCGATCTAACAATACAATGTCAAAATAAGATTCCAATCCAATAATACCATGTAGGAACGTGACACCCCGATCGAAAAATATATTGTTAATTTATCATTTATTGTAATAACTTTTAACTTCCTTAACAATATTTCATATAGCCTTCTTTATTCAAGGAATTACTTAGATAGAGAGGGTTCAAGATTAGAAATTTCACGTTCTCAGGATTTCATACCATTCAGAAAGAACACATAGATTATCAAAACCACAAAACCAAGTCACACAATCACACAACCAATTACATAGAGAACTTCATAATATCAATGAATGCATAAATATTCTATCTATTCAATAGAACAAATCATAACCTACCTCCATAGAAGAACCAACGTCCATTAAACTACTTCTCTAATACTTTTTATTTCCTCAATGCCTCCTATACTTTCCAATATATAAAGTATATGTGCATAAATTTAGAGTCAATAACTCTATAAACACTCATATTATTCTATTTATAGCTCTAAAAAGTATGTGGTGAATTCTTTTTCAAATCTTTGAGAAATTAGTTTGAGTAACTTTCTTAATAAAATCATTTCTCAACTTATTCATCATAGATTGGAAGGCTTTATCCCAATATTTATTGCCTGGATCAATTTGGTTTTGTTAAGGGTAGAAATATTTTTGAAGTTGTGCTTTTAGCTCAAGAAATTGATTATGATATTCGGTTAACCGTGGTACACTAGATAATGCAGTTATTAAGCTGGATATGGACAAAGCTTATGATGAGTTGACTAGAATTTCTTGATTAAAGTTCTTAGAAGGTTGGATATTAATTCTAATTTGACTAATAAGATTCGTGCTAATAATTGGTACTTAGTACTCATTACTGGTAAAGTACATGGATTTTTTAATTCCACCTTATTCTACCAGGGAACTAAGAAAGGGGACCGACCCCTTATCTCCTGCTCTTTCTATTCTAACCGGGAGGTTTTTATCTCTATCTCTTAACAACTTGTTTGAAATATCTGATTTTAAGTCTGTTGGATTGCCTAATTAAAGTGAACAATTGAATCTTCTGGCATATGCGGATGATACAATAATCTTTTTAGCAACAGACCTAAGATGTATACTGCTAATTATGAAAATCGCA
>JAKWIY010001633.1:0-17586 GCA_027704805.1 Solanum corneliomulleri | reverse complement strand
AAGGGCAATGATTGCATGCTACGCCCGACTTTGTCCGACCGTGTGCTTCACAAGGGTGATGATGGCATGCCACGCCCGACGTCGTCCATCCATATGTACAGTCTAAAGGAGATGATGTCATGGCACGAAACCGTCATTTGACTGTGTGTGCTGCGCAAAGGTCAGTGATGGAATTTAACGCCTAACGTCGTCCGATCGTGTGTGCAGTCTAAGGTAAATGAAAGATGACATGCCTTACGTCGTCCGACCTTGTATGTTTCCCAAGGGACATAATGGCATGCCACGCCTGACGTAGTTCGATCATGTATGTTGTCCAAGGGAGATGATGACATGCCACGCCTGACATTTATCCCACCATGTGTGCTGTCAAAGGGCGAAGATGGCATGCCACGCCCGACTTCATCCTACCATGTGTGATGCCCAAGGGATATGCGGAAATGTTCTCCAATCATGTGTGCTGTCGAAGGGCGATATTAACATGCTACGCCTGACATCGTCTGATCGTTTTTCTTCCCAATGGGGATGATGGCATGTTACGACCGACATCGTCCCACCATATGTGCTGCCCAATGCATATGATGGCATGCCACACCCGATGTCATCTAACTTTGAGTGCGGCCTAAGAGCCATGCGGGAATGCCACACCTACATGGTCCGATTGTGTATGCTTTCATAGAGCGATAACCGCATGCCATGTCCAACGTCGTCCGATCGTGTGTGCTACCCAAGGGCGATGATGGCATGCCACGCTCGATGTAGTCCAATAGGGTAAACTGTCCAAGGGATATTAGTGGTAGGCCACACTTGACATCGTCCGACCATGTGTGATGTCCAAGGGCAAGATGGCATGCCACGCCCGACGTCGTCCGACCGTGTGTGCTACTAAAGTGCGATAATGGCATGTAACGCCTGACGTCGTCCGACTGTGTGTGTTGCCCAAAGTCCATGGGGTCATACCATGCCTGATGTCGTCCAACCGTATGTGCAGTCCAAGGGCGATGAAATCATACATCGCTCGACGTCGTTCATCCGTGCAGTTGTCCAAAGGGATGATGAAATGCCACGCCCGATTTCGTACGACTGTTTGTGTAGTCCAAGGGAGATGACGGCATGCCACGCCCGACTAAGTCTGACTGTGTGTGCTTCTCAAGGGCAATGATTTCATGGCACGCACAATGCTATTCGTTTGTGTGTGCAATCCAAGGGCGATGATGGCATGCCACACCCGACGTCATCCTTTCTTGTGTGATTTTCAAAGGTGATGATGTCATGTCACGCCGACGTAGTGCAACCGTGTGTGCTGTCAAGTGCGGATGATGTCATGTCACGCACGACATCGTCCGATCGTGTATGTTGCACAATGGCTGTGATGGCATGCCAATCCCACCATCGTGCGACCGTGTGTTTCCCAAGGTCCATGTGGGCATGCCACACATGACATAATCCGACCGCCCGTGCTAACATTGAGCGATATTAACATGCCACACCCGATATAGTCTGATCATTTATGTTGTCCAAGGGCAATGATGTCATCTAACGCTCGACTTCATCCGAACGTGTGTGATTCTCAAGGGCGATGATACTATTGCAACACTCGACGTTGTGCGACTATTTGTACTGCCTTAGGGCCATGCGGGCAATGATAATATGTCACGCCCGACATCATCCGACTGTATATGTTGTACATAGGTGATGATGGCATGCAACGTTTGACCTCGTCGGACATCGTGTATGCAGCCCAAGGGTGATGATGGCAAGCCACGCTCGACGTCGTATAACCGTGTGTGTTGGCCAATGGCCATGATGGTATGCAATGCCCTACAGAGGTTGACCGTGTATGTTATCCAAGGGCGATGGTTGCATTCCAGGCCCGATGTTGTCCCACTCTCTGTGTGGTCCAAGGGAGAAGATGGCATGTCATGCCCGATGTCGTCCGACCACTTGTGCTTCCAAATGGAGATGAGGAATGCCACGCCCAACATCATCCGACCTTGTCTTCCGCCCAAGGTCCATGCCGGCATGCCAAGGGCGATGATAACATGTCATGCCCGACGTCGTCCGATCATGTATGCATTCTAATGGCGATGATGGCAAGCCACACTCGACGTCATCCAACCATATGTACATTCCTATGGTAATTTTGGCATTGCCACGACCGAAATCGTCTGACCGTGTGTGCTACCCAAGGGCCATGATGGCATGCCACACCCAACGTCGTCCGATCGTGTGTGCAGCCTAAGGGCAATGATGGCATGTCACGCCCAATGTCGTCTCACAATGTGTGCTACCCAACGGCGATAATGGCATGTCACACCAGATTTCATTCGACCGTGTGTGTTTCCAAGTGCGATGAAAATAGGCTACGCTCGACAAAGTCTGATCGTGTATGCTATCCGAGGTCAATAATGACATTTAACGCCCAACTTCATCTGACCGTATGTGTTTCCTAAGGGCGATGATAGCATATTATGCTTTACGTCGTTCGACCATGTGTGTAGTCCAAGAGCGACGATATAATGCCACGCCCGACGTCGTTTGATTATGTGTGTTGTCCAAGGGCAATGATGCTAATCCATGCTCGACGTCGTCTGTCCCTGTATATTCTATCAAAAAAGGCGATGATGGCATGCCATGCCCGACGTCATCCGATTATGTGTTCATTCCAAGGGCCATGATGGCATGTCAGGCCTGATGTCGTCTGACAGTGTATGTTGTAGAAGGGTGATGATTGCATTTCAAACTCGATGACGTCTGACTGTGTGTGTTGCCCAAGGGCGATGATGGCATTTCACGCCAGACATCGTCTGACCGTGTGTGCTTCCCAAGGGCGATGATGGCATGCCACGCTCGACGTCATCCGATCGTGTGTGCATCCCAAGGGCCATGCGGGCATGCCACTCTTGACATCATCCGAACGTGTGTGCTGACATGGGGCAATGATAACATGCGACGACCGACGTAGTTCGATCGTGTGTGTTGTCCAAGGGTGATGATGGCATGCCATGCTCGACGTTGTCTGACTGTGTACACTGTCCAAGGTCAATGATGGCATTTAATTCGCAACATCGTCAGACCGTGTGTGATGCCCTAGGGCGATGATAACATTACCAGACCCAACGTTGCCCAACCTTGTGTGCACTCCAAGGGAAATGAGAACATGCCACGCCCGACATCGTCCGACCGTGTATGTTGTACAAGGGCGATGATGGCATGCCACGCTCAACGTCGTCGGACATCGTGTATGCTGCCCAAGGGTGATGATGGCAAGCCACACTCGACGTCGTCCAACCGTGTATTTTTGTCAAGGGCCATGATGGTATGCCATGCCCTACAGAGTCCAACCATGTATGCTGTCCAAGGGCGATGGTTGCATGCCAAGGCCGATGCTGTCCAACTTTGTGTGTTGTCCAAGGGAGAAGATGGCATGTCATGCCCGACGTCGTCCGACCCCTTGTGCTTCCAAATTGCGATGATGGAATGCCACGCCCAACGTCATCCTACATTGTATGTTGCCCAAGGTCCATGCGGGCATGCCATCCCAATATCATCGGATCGTGCATGCTATCCAAGGGCGATGATAACATGTCACGCACGACGTTGTTCGATCTGTATGCATTCCAACGGCGATGATGGCAAGCCACGCACGGACGTCGTCAAATCGTGTATAAATTCCACGGGCGATGATGGCATTGCAACGACCGACATTGTCTTACCGTGTGTGCTACACAAGATCCATGATGGCATGCCACGCCCAACGTACTTCGATCGTGTGTGTTGTCCAAGGGAGATGATTGCATGCAAGGGCGACTTCGTCTGACCATGTGTGCAAAACGAGGGGAAATGTAAAATTGAACGGGATAAAAGATTTTTATCATAAAATTGATTATTTAAAATTAAAATGGACATTCTCAGATGTGTTGCAAGGGTATTTTGAACTCAAAAATCTATTTTCTTTTATCATATTCATAGCAATAAATAGTTACAATATTCTTAAAAATTTGGGGAAATTCAAAATTTAATGGGTTAAAAGAATTTTTTGGAAAATCGGCTCGTCCAAACCGCCTTGAGGCTATTTGTTCGTGCAGACCTAAAAAAATAACCGAATTAAGAAAAAAAGTTGCCTCAATCGGACATCCTAGTCAAAAGTGTTGGCAGTTTGAAATTTCACAAATTTACAACTACTTGTTTTGAGTTTCAATCTTTGATTTGGTGAAACATCTTAAACTTTATGATCGAATATATGTTTCACACGGTTTTTTTATTGTCATATATTTTTGATATCTACGTGGTCAACTTCTTAATTTGGTTTAGTGTTTTTAGACAATATTATTATATTTTATTTATATTGAATAATATAAATGTAAAACTAGAAAGGTATTATGTTTCGTGCCGTATTATGTTAAAAATTAAAGACTAGTACAGCACGATGGGAAAATCAAGAAGATATATTAGATAAGTACGAATGCGGAAATAATGATCGATGATGGCATGCCACACTCGATGTAGTCCGACTCTGTGTACAGCTCAAGGGCAATGATAGCATCTAACGCCTCCACATCGTCCAACCGTGTGTGCTGCCCAAGGGTGATAATGGCATGCCACACCCGACATCTTCCGACCGTGTTTTCATTCCAAGGGCGATGATGGCATGCCACGCCCGACGTCATCCGACCGTGTACGCTGTCCAAGGGATATGATGTCATGCCACGTCCGACGTTGTATGATTGTGTGTGCTGCCCAAAAGCGATGATGGCATGTCACACCCGATGTCGTCCCACCGTGTGCGCTGCCCAATGGCGATGATGGCATGCAACACCCGACGTCATCCGACTGTATGGGGCCAAGGGACATGTGGGCACGCCATGCCCTACGTGATCCAATCGTGTGTGTTGTCCAAGGGCAATGATAACATGCAATGCCCAACATCATCCGATCATGTATGCTTTGCAAAGACGATGATAATATACAACGCCCGACGTAGTCCGACCGTTTATACAATTTCAGGGTAATGATGAATTTAACGCATGACGTCATCCGACCGTATATACTGCCAAAAGGCAATGATAGCATACATCACACGATGTCGTTCGGCCGTTTGTTCAGTCCAAGAACGATGATAACATGCCAAGCTTGAGAATATCCGATCATGTAAGATTTCCAAGGGCGATAATTTATGCCATGCCTAACGTTATCTGCCCTGTGTATGTTGTCAAAGAGAAATCATGGCATGCCATGCCCGACGTCGTCCGATTGTGTGTTCATTCAAACAACGATGATGGCATGCCACGCATGACGTTGTCCGAATATGTATGCTGCAAGGGATATTATAGCATGCCACACCCGACGTCGTTCCAGATGTGTGCTTCACAAGGTCAATGATGTCATCTGACAGTCTGTGCTGCACAAGGGCGATAATTGCATGACACGCCCGACGTCGTTTGTCCTTGTTTGCAGTCCAAAGGCGATGATGGCAAGCCATGTCAACATCGTCTGACCGTGTGTGTTGTCAAAAGGTGATGATGGCATGCCATGCCCGACGTCATCCAACTGGTGTATTTCCTAAAGTCCATGCGGGGATGCAACACCCGACGTCATCCGATCGTGCATGTTTTCCAAGGGCAATGATGGCATGACATTCCCGACGTCGTCCTATCGTGCATATTTTCCAAGGGCAATGATGGCATATTATGCCCGAGATCACCCGACCGTGTGTGCTTCCTAAGGGGAATGAGGGCATTAAACGCCCGACTTCGTCAGAGTGTGTGTGCTGCACAAGGGCGATCATGGAATGCCACGCACGACATCACAATCTATGTGTGCAGTCTAATGGCGATGACGACATGCCACTTTGACCTCGCCAGACTGTGTGTGCTGTCTAAAGGCAAAATGGGCATGCCACGCCCGACATAGTCCGACCGTGTGTGCTGCCCAAGAGAGATGATAACATGCCACGCCCGACGTCGTTCGTCCGTGTGTGTAGTCCAAGGGCGTGTATGGCATGCAATGCCTGACGTCGTCCGACTGTTTGTGTTGTCCAAGGTCGATGATGGCATGTCACGCCCGACGTCGTCCGCTCGTGTGTGCTACCTAAAGGACATGCATGCATGCCACACCTGTTGTCGTCTAATCGCATGTGTTATCCAAGGGCGATGATGGCTTGCCACGCCCGACGTAGTCCGATCGTGTGTGCTGCCCAAGGGCGATGAAGCAATGCCATGCCCTACGTAGTCCGATCATATGTGTTGTCCAAGAGGATGATGGCATGCCACCATGACGTCGTTCGACCGTGTGTTCTATACAAGGTTGATGAAAGCATGCCACGCCCGACGTTGTCCGACCGTGTACGCGGCCCAAGGATGATGATGGCATGCCACGCCCGATGTCTTTCAACCGTGTCTGCAGTCCAAGGGCGATGATGGCATGCTACGCGTGACATTCTCCGACCGTGTGCTTTCTAAGAGAGATAATAGCATGCCCCACCCAACGTCATCTTACTTGTGTATGCTCTCGAATGGCGATGATGTCATGACATGCTCTACATCGTCCGACCGTGTGTTCATTCCTAAGGCGATGATGTCTTGCCACGCCCTACATCATCTGGCCGTGTATGCTGTCCAAGGGAGATGATGGCATGCCACGCCCGACATAATCGGGCCGTGTGTGCTGCCCAAGGGTAATGATGGCATCTAACGCCCGATGTCGTCCGCCCCCGTGTGCTACCCAAGGGAGATAATGGCATTCCACGCCCAACGAAGTACGACCGTGTCTGCTTCCTAATGGCAATGTGAGCATGCAACATCCGATGTCATTCAACCATATGTGCAGTCCAAACGCGATGATGGCATTGCACGATCGACGTTGTTCGTCCGTGTGTGTTGTCCGAAGAGATGATGACATGCCACGACTGACGTTGTATAACCGTTTGTGCTGTCCAAGGGCAATGATTGCATGCCACACACGACGTAGTCCGACCGTGCTTGTTGCCCAAGGGAAAAGATGTCATGTAATGCCCGATGTCATCTCACCGTGTGTGCTTCCCAAGTGCGTTGATGGCATACCACGCCCGACGTTGTCCGACTACGTGTGTTGTCCAAGGGACATGTGGCATGCCACGTCCAACGTCGTCCGACCGCGTGTGCTGCCCAAGGGAGATGATGGCATGTCACGCCCGACGTCGTCCAACCGTATGTGCTTCCCAAGGACTATGATGGTATGCCACGCCCGACGTCGTGCGATCGTGTGTGTTGTCAAAGGGCCATGCAGGCATGCCACAATTGACGTGTCCGACCGTGCGTGCTGACCAAGGGCGATGATAACATGCCACGCCCGACATAGTCCGAACGTGTATGTTGTTTATGGGCAATGATGGCATTTAAAAGCTGACGTTATCTGATCGGGTGCTATGAGAGGGCGATGATAACATGCCACTCCTGAGGTCGTCTGATCGTGTATGCTTTCCAAGGGCGATGATGGAATTCCACGCATAGTGGTCCGTCCGTGTGTGCATTCCAAGGGTGATGATGGCATTGCCATGACCGACATCGTCTAACCGTGTGTGCTGCCCACAAGCCATGATGGCATGCCACGCCCGACATAGTCCAACGGGTGTGCTTTCCAAGGGCGATGATGGCATGCCATGCTCCACGTCATCCGATGTGTGTGCAAAATTAGGAGAAATTTAAAATTGAACGGGATAAAAGCTTTTTATCAAAAAATTAATTATCTAACATTAAAATTGACATTCTCAGATGTGTTACAAAGGTATTTTGAACTCAAAAATATATTTCTTTTATCAAATTCGTAGCATTAAAAAATTACAATTTTCATAAAAATTGGGGGAAATTCACAATTGAATGGGTTAAAATTATGCAGTCCAAGGGTGATGATAACATGCAAGGCTTGACGCCGTGCGTCCGTGTGTGTTGTCCAACAGGATGATGATATGCCACGACTGACGTCGTATGACCGTCTGTGCTGTCGAAGGTCGATGATGGCACGCCACACCAGACGTAGTCCGACCGTGTGTGCTACCCAAGGGCAATGATGTCATGTAATGCACGATGTCGTCTTACCGTGTGTGTTGCCCAAGGGCGATGATGGCATGCCACGCCTACCGACGTCCGACCATGTGTGCGGTCCAAGGGCAATGATGGCATGCCACGCCCGATGTTGTCCATCCTTGTGTTCTCTTCAAAGGCTATGATGGCATTCAACGCCCAACGCCGTCCTACTGTGTGTTCAGTCCATAGGCCATGCATGTATTCCGCGCCCGACATAGTCCGACCATTTGTGCTTCCCAAGTGCGATGATAACATGCAAGGCTTGACATTGTCTGACCATGTGTGCTGTCGAAGGGCAACGATGTCAATCCACGCCCGACGACGTTTGACCGTGTGGCTGTCCAAGGGCAATGATGGCATGTCAAGCCCGACATATTCCAACGATGTGTGCTGCTCAAGGTCGATGATGGCATGCAACGGCCGACATAGTCTGATCGTGTGTGCTGTCCAAGGGAAATGATAGCATTCCACGCTCGACGTCATCCGACGTGTGTGCAAAATTAGTGGAAATGAAAAACTGAATGGGATAAAAGATTTTTATCATAAAATTGATTATCTATCATTAAATTTGACATTCTCAGATGTGTTACCAAGGTATTTCAAACTCAAAAATCTATTTTCTTTTATCCGATTCGTAGCAATAAAGAATGAAAATTTTCTTCAAAATTGGGGGAAATTCAAAATTGAATTGGTTAAAAGACGTTTATCTGATATTCGGCTCATCCAACCATATATTCTATCCAAGGGCGATGATAGCATGCCACGCTCGACGTCGTTCGTCCGTGTGTGTTGTCAAAAGGTATAATGACATGCCATGACAGACGTCGTATGAGCGTCTGTTCTGTCCAAGGGAGATGAAGGCATTCCATACCCGACGTAGTCGGACCGTGTGTGCTGACCCAGGGTAATGATTGTATCTAACGCCCGACGTCTTCCAACCGTGTTGTGCTTCCCAAGGGAGATGATGGCATGCCACGCCCGACGTAGAACGACAGCGTATGCTGCCCAAGGGCCATGCAGGCATGTCATTCCCTATGTTGTCCGATCATGTGTGTTGTCCAAGCGTGATGATAACATGCTACACCCAACGTCGTCCGATCGTGTATACTTTCCAAGGGTGAGATGGCATGCAACGCCCTACGTCGTCCGACCGTGTGTGCTACCCAAGTGCAATGATGGCATGAAATGCCCGACATCGTCAAACTATGTATGCTGCCAAGGGGAAATGTGGGCATGCCACGTCCGATGTCGTCCAACTGTATGTGCAGTCAAAATGCCATGATGGCATTGCACGCTCGACGTTGTTCGTCCGTGTGTCTTGTCCAAAGGGATGATGACATGCCATGCCCGACATCGTACGACCGTCAGTCCTATCCAAGGGAAATGATTGCATGCTACGCCCAACTTTGTCCGACCGTGTGTGCTGCACAAGGGTGATGATGGCATGCCACGCCCGACGTTGTCCGTCCATATGTACAGTGTTAAGGAGATGATGGTATGGCACATAACCATCGTTCGACTGTGTGTGCTGTCCAAAGGTCAGTGATGTCATTTAACTCCTAACATCGTCCTACCGTATTTGCTTCCAAAGGGCGATAATACCATTACCACGTCCAACGTCGTCCGACCGTGTGTGCAATCCATGGTCAATGAAAGATGACATGCCTGACGTTGTCTGACCTTGTATGTTTCCCAAGGGCCATGATGGCATGCCACGCCTAACGTAGTTCGACCGTGTATGTTGTCCAAGGGAGATGATGGCATGCCATGCCTCACATCGTCCCACTGTATGTGCTGTCAAAGGGCGAAGATGGCATGTAACGCTCGATGACATACGACCACGTGTGCTTCCCAATTGCAATGATGGAATGCCACGCCCGACTTCATCCGACCATGTGTGCAGCCCAAGGGACATGCGGGAATATCGTCCAATCATGTCTTCTGACGAAGAGAGATGTTAACATGCCACGCCCGACGTCTTCCGACCGTGTTTTCTGCCCAGTGGGATTATGGCATGTTACGCCCGACGTCATCCCACCATGTGTGCTACCCAATGGCGATGATGGTATGCCACACCCGACGTCATCCGACTGTGTGTGCGGTCAAAGAGCGATGCGGGAATGCCACACCTACATGGTCCGGTTGTGTATGCTTTCATAGAGCGATGACCGCATGCCCCGTCCAACGTCGTCCGACCGTGTGTGCTACCCAAGGGGATGATGGCATGCCATGCTCGATGTAGTCCAATAGGGTAAACTGTCTAATTGATATTATTGGTAGGCCACACATGACATCATCCGACCGTGTGTGATGTCCAAGGGTGAGATGGCATGCCACGCCCGACGTCTGTCTGACTGTGTGTGCTACTAAAGTGCGATAATGACATGTTACGCCTGACGTCGTCCGACTGTGTGTGCTTCCCAAAGGCCATGTGGTCATACAATGCCTGATGTCATCCAACCATATTTGCAGTCCAAGGGCGATGAAATCATACAACGCTCGACGTCGTTCATTCGTGTAGTTGTCCAAAGGGATGATGAAATGCCACGCCCGATTTCGTACGACCGTTAGTGTTGTCCAAGGGCGATGATGGCATGCCACGCCCGACTTAGTCTTACCATTTGTGCTACCCAAGGGCAATGATTGCATGGCACGCACAATGATGTTCAATTGTGTGTGCAATCCAAGTGCGATGATAGCATGCCACACCCGACGTCATCCGTCCTTGTGTGATTTTTCAAAGGGATGATGTCATGCCATTCCGACGTAGTGCAACCGTGTGTGCTGCCCAAGGGCGATGATGGCTTGTCACGCATTACATCTCCGATCGTGTATGCTGCCCAATGGTTGTGATGGCATGCCAAGCCCACCATTGTGCGACTGTGTGTGTTGCCCTAGGTCCATGTGGCCATGCCACGCATGACATAATCCAACCGTGTGTGCTAACATAGAGCGATATTAACATGCGACACCCGATATAGTCTGATCATGAATGTTGTCCAAGGGCAATGATGTCATCTAACGCTCGACTTTATCCGAACGTATGTGATGCCCAAGGGCGATGATACCATTGCAACACCCGACGTGGTGCGACTATTTGTACTGCCCAAGGGCCATGTGGGCATGCCATGCTTGATGTCATACGACAATGTGTGCTGCCCAAGGGCGCTGATAACATGTCACGCCCAATGTAGTCCCACCATTGATGCTGTCCAAGGTCAATGATGGCATCTATCGCCCGACGTCATCCAACCGTGTGTGCTGTCCAAGGGTGACGATGGCATCCCACGCCCGACGTCGTCCGAACGTGTACGCTGTCCAAGGGCTATGAAGGCATGCCACGCCCGACGTCTTTCGATCATGTGTGCAGCCTAAGGGCGATGATGTCATGTCACGCCCAATGTCGTCCCATTATGTGTGTTGTCCAATGGCGATGATGGCATGCAAAACAAGATGTCATCCGACCGTGTGTGCGACCCAAGGGCCATGTGGGCATACCACGTTCCACGTGGTCCGATCGTGTGTGTAGTCCAAGGGTGACGATAGCATGCCACGCTCGACGTCTTAGGACTATGTATGTTTTCCAAGGGAAATGATGGCATTTAACGCCCAACATCGTACGACCGTGTGTGACGCCCTAGGGCGATGATAATATTACCTTGCCCCCAACGTTACCCAACCTTGTGTGCATTCCAAGGGCAATGATAACATGCCACGCCCATTATTGTCGGACCGTATATATTGTACAAAGGTGATGATGGCATGCCACGCTCGACGTCGTCGGACATCGTGTATGTTGTCCAAGGGTGATAATGGAAAGCCACGCTTGACGTCCTCCAACCGTGTGTGTTGACCAAGGGCCATGATGGTATACCATACCCTACAGAGTCCGATCGTGTATGTTTTCCAACGGCGATGGTTGCATGCAATGCCCGATGTTAACCCACTCTTTTTGTTGTCCAAGGGCGAAGATGGCATGGCACGCCCAACGTCGTCTGACCGCTTGCGCTTCCAAATGGTGATGAGGAATGCCATGCCCAACGTCATCCGACCATGTGTGCTACCCAAGGTCTATCAGGGCATGCCATGCCCGATGTCATCAGATCGTGCGTGCTGTCCAACGGCGATGATAACATGTCACGCACGACGTCGTCCGATCATGTATGCATTCCAATGGCGATGATGGCAAGCCACGCCCGACGTCGTCCAACCGTATGTACATTCAAAGGGCGATGATGGCATTACCACGAACGACATCGTCTGACCGTGTGTGCTAGTTAAGGGACATGATGGCATGCCACACCTGACGTCGTCAGATCGTGTGTGCAGCCTAAGGGTGATGATGGCATGTCACTCCCAACGTCATCCTACTATGTGTGCTGCCCAATGGCGATGATGGCATGCCACACCAGATGTCATCCGACCGTGTGTGCGGCCTAATGGCCATGTGGGCATGCCACCCCCTACGTGGTCCGATAATGTGTGTTGTCCAATGGTAATGATAACATGCCACGCGCAACATCATCCGATCATGTATGCTTTCCAAGGGCAATGATAACATGCTACGCTCGACAAAGTCCGACCGTCTATGCTATCCAAGGTCAATAATGACATTTAACGCCCGACTTCATCTGATCGTGTGTGTTTTCTAAGGGAGATGATAGAATATTATGCCTTATGTCGTTCGACCGTGTGTGTAGTCCAAGGGCGATGATGACATGCCAAGCCCGACGTTGTTGATCGTGTGTGCTGTCCAAGGGCGATGATGGAAAGCCACGCCCGACGTCGTCTGTCCCTTTGTATTCAGTCGAAAAAAGACGATGATGGCATGCCAAGCCCGACGTCATCCGATCGTGTGTTCATTCCAAGGGCGATGATAGCATGTCTGGCCTGATGTCATCCGACGGTGTATGTTGTACAAGGGTGATGATTGCCTGTCACACCCGCTGACGTCTGATTGTGTGTGTTTCCCAAGGGCGATGATGGCATCTCACGCCCGACGTCGTCCGATCGTGTGTGCTGCCCAAGGGCGATGATGGCATGCCACGCTCGATGTCATCCTATCGTGTGTGCTGCCCAAGGGCCATGCGGGCATGCCAAGCTTGACGTCATCCGACCGTGTGTACTGACATGGGGCGATGATAACATGCGACGACCGACGTAGTTTGATCGTGTGTGTTGTCCAAGGGTTATGATGGCATGCAACGCTCGACGTTCTCTGATTGTGTACGTTTCCCAAGGGCAATGATGGCATTTAATTCCCAATATTGTCAGATCGTGTGTTATGTCCTAGAGCGATGATAACATTACCAAGCCCAACGTTGCCCAACCTTGCGTGCACTCTAAGGGAAATTAGAACATGCCACGCCCGACGTCGTCTTACCGTGTATGTTGTACAAGGACGATGATGGTATGCCAAGATCGACGTCACCGTACATCGTGTATGCTGTCGAAGGGTTATGATGGCAAGCCACGCTTGACGTCGTCCAACCGTGTGTTTTGGTCAAAGGCCATAATGGTATGCCATTCCCTATAGAGTCCGAACGTGTATGCTGTCCAAGGGCGAGGGTTGAATGCCAGGCCGATGTTTTCCAAGGGCGAAGATGAAATGTCATGCGCGACGTCGTCCGACCGCTTTGTTTCCAAATTTAGATGATGGAATCCCACGCCCAACGTCGTCCTACCGTGTGTGTTGCCAAAGGTCCATGTGGGCATGCCATCCCGATCTCATCTAATCGTGCGTGCTGTCCAAGGGCGATTATTACATGTCAAGCACGACGTCGTTCGATCATGTATGCATTCCAATGGCGATGATGGAAAGCCACGCCCGACGTCGTCAAACCGTATATACATTCCAAGGGCGATGATGGCATTGCCACGGCCGACGTCGTCTAACCGTGTGTGCTACCCAAGATCCATGATGGCATGCCACGCCCAACGTACTCCGATCGTGTGTGTTGTCCAAGGGCGATGATTGCATGCAAGGTCGACTTCGTCCGACCATGTGTGCAAAACGAGGGGAAATGTAAAATTGAACGGGATAAAAGATTTTTATTATAAAATTGATTATTTAAAATTAAAATGGACATTCTCATATGTGTTGCAAGGGTAATTTGAACTCAAAAATTTATTTTCTTTTATCAGATTCATAGCAATAAAGATTTACAATATTCTTAAAAATTTGGGGAAATTCAAAATTTAATGGGTTAAAAGAATTTTTTTGAAAAATCTTCTCGTCCAAACTGCCCAGAGGCTATTTGTTCGTGCAGATCTAAAAAAATAACCGAATACAAACGGACATCCTAGTCAAAAGTGTTGGAGGTTTGAAATTTCACAAATTTAGACCTACTTGTTTTCAGTTCCAATCTTTGATTTGGTGAAACTTCAAATGATTTAACCTTTGTGATCGAATATATGTTTCACACGATTTTTTTTATTCTGCATATATTTTTGATATATACATGGTCAACTGCTTAATTTGGTTTAGTGTTTTTAAAAAATATTATTATACTTTTATTTATATAGAATAATATAAATGTAAAACTAGAAAGGTAATATATTTGGTGCCGTATTAAGTTAAAAATGAAAGACTAGTACAACACGATGGGAAAATCAAGAAGATATATTAGATAAGTACGAATGCGGAAACGATGATCGACGATGGCATGCCACACTCGACGTAGTCCGACTGTGTGTACAACTCAAGGGCAATGATAGCATCTAACGCCCGACATCGTCCAACCGTGTGTGCTACCCAAGGGTGATGATGTCATGCCACGCCCGACATCGTCCGACCGTGTGTTCATTCCAAGGGCGATGATGGCATGCCACGCCCGACGTCGTCCGACCTTGTACGCTGTCCAAGGGATATGATGGCATGTCACACCCGACGTCGTCCCACCGTGTGTGCTCCCAATGGCGATGATGGCATGCCACACCCGACGTCATCCGACTGTATGGGGCCAAGGGACATGTGGGCACGCCATGCCCTACGTGATCCAATCGTGTGTGTTGTCCAAGGGCAATGATAACATGCCATGCCCAACGTCATCCGATCATGTATGCTTTGCAAAGGCGATGATAATATACAACACCCGACGTAGTCCGACCGTGTATACTATTTAAGGGTAATGATGGATTCAACGCCTGACGTCATCCGACCGTATGTACTGCCCAAAGGCAATGATAGCATGCCACGCACGACGTCGTTCGACCGTGTGTTCAGTCCAAGAACGATGATAACATGCCATGCCTGAGATCATCCGATCGTGTAAGATGTCCAAGGGCGATAATGGTATGCCATGTGCGACGTCATCCCACCCTGTCTATACTGTCGAAGAGCAAATATGGCATGCCATACCCGATTTCGTCCGACCGTGTGTTCATTCAAACAGCGATGATGGCATGCCACACATGACGTCGTCCGAATGATTGCATGGCACGCACAATGCTATTCGATTGTGTGTGCAGTCCAAGAGCGATGAACATGCCACACCCGACGTCATCAGTCCTTGTGTGATTTCCAAAGGTGATGATGTCATGCCACGTTGACGTAGTGAGATCGTGTGTGCTTCCCAAGGGCGATGATGGCATGTCATGCATGACATCGTCCGATCGTGTATGCTGACCAATGGCTGTGATGACATGCCACGTCCACCATCGTGCATCTCTGTGTGTTGTCGAAGGTCAATGTGGGCATGACATCATCCGACCATGTGTGCTGACATAGAGCGATGATAACATGCCACACCCGATTATATCTGATCGTGTATGCTGTCCAATGGCAATGATGTCTATCTAACGCTCGACGTCATTCGAACGTGTTTAATGCCCAAGGGCAAAGATAGCGTTGCAACGCCTGACGTGGTGCGACTATTTGTACTGGCGAAGCACCATGCGGGCATGCCATAGTTGATGTCATCCGACAATGTGTGCTGCCCAAGGGCGATGATAACATGTAACGCCCGATGTAGTCCCACCGTGGATGCTGTCCAAGTTCAATGATGGGATTTAACGCCCGACGTCATCCGACAATTTGTGCTGCCCAAGGGTGATGATGCCATGCCATGCCCGATGTCGTCTGACCATGTACGTTGTCCAAGGGCTATGATGGCATGCCACGCCCGACTACGTCCGATCGTGAGTGCAGCCTAAGGACGATGATCTCATGCCCCACGAGATGTCATCCGACCGTGTGTGCGGCCCTAGGGCCATGTGGGCATGCCACGCCCTACGTGGTCCGATCATGTGTGTTGTCAAAGGGAAATGATAACATGCCACGCGCAACATCATCCGATCATGTATGCTTTCCAAGGGCGATTATAACATGCTACGCTCGACAAAGTCCAACCATGTATCCTATCCAAGGTCAATGATGACATTAAACGTCGGACGTCATACGACCGTGTGTGTTTCCTAAGGGCGATGATAGCATATTATGCTTGACGTCCTTCGACCGTGTTGCAGTCCAAGGGAAATGATAACATGCCACGCCCGACGTCATCTATCTTGTGTGTTGTCTAAGGTCGATGATGGTAAGCCACACCTGACGTCGTCTTACCTTATGTATGCTGTCGAAAAAGGTGATGATGGCATGCCACGCCTGACGTTATCCGATTGTGTGTTCATTTCAAGGGCGATGATGGCATGCCAGGCTCGATGTCGTCTGACTGTGTATGCTGTACAATGGTGATGAAGACATCTCACACCCGAAGACGTATGACCATGTGTGTTGCCGAAGGGCGATAATGACATGTCACGCCCGAAATCGTACAACCGTGTGTGCTACCTAAGGGCGATGATGGCATGCCAGGTTCGACGTCATCCGATCGTGTGTGCTGCCTAAGGGCCATGCGGTCATGCCACGCTTGACATCATCCGATCGTGTTTGCTGACATTTGGCGATTATAACATGCCACGACCGACATAGTTCGATCCTATGTGTTGTCCAAGGTGTGATGATGGCATGCCATGCTCGACGTTGTTCGACTGTGTATGCTGTCCAAGGGAAATGATGCCATTTAACGCTCAACATCGCCCGACCGTGTTTGATGCCCTAGGGCGATGATAACACTACCAGGCCCAACATTGCCCAACCTTGTGTGCAATCCAAGGGCAATGATAACATGCCATGGCCAACGTCGTCGTACTGTATATGTTGTACAAAGACGATGATGGCATGCCACGCTCGACGTCGTCGCACATCGTGTATGCTGCCCAAGGGTGATGATGGAAAGCCACGCTCGACGGCGTCTAACCGTGTGTGTTTGACAAGGTCCATGATGGTATGCCATGCCCTACAGAGTCCGACCGTGTATGTTATCCAAGGGCGATTGTTGCATGCCAGGCCAGAAGTTGTCCCACTCTCTGTGTTGTTCAAGGGCGAAGATGGCATGTCACGCGCGACGTCGTTTGACCGCTTGTGCTTCCAAATAGCGATGAGGAATGTCACGCCCAACATCATCCGACCTTGTGTGCTGCCCAAGGTCCATGCATGCATTCCATGCCCGATGTCATCCGATCATGT